>PVJS01012657.1:0-43467 GCA_004027185.1 Glis glis | reverse complement strand
CTATTGTTCCCCCACCTCTGGTTGTTCGCCTCCCTTTTTCTGTCTGTGTATTCTTAAATGTTACTATCTTTAGTTGCTATCCCCCACGGAAGTCGTGTGGGATTTGTATGGCTGTTCCGTTTGGAGCACCCGAGAGAATTTAGAGACAGGCTCCTCTCGGTGTCCTTACTCTGCCGCCATCTTCCCTCCAACCTAATTAAAAATTTTATTGTGACCTTATGACCCTGCTAAATTTCTTCTATGTTGAGTTATTACATAGTTGTAAATAATGGATCAAAATATATTAAAATTTGATAGTTATTAAATGAAATAAAAATTTTTAGAAATCCTTTAATGGGATTAACTTCCAATCAGTTTGTGTATCTGATATATATGACATTGCTAAAAAGAAAGAGGGTCCCGTATCAGTTCTATTTTTTATTTTTATCTAAACAAATGCTGAATGCGGCCCCTATATAGAGAAAAGTAGAAATAACTTTACTAAAGTAATTTTATTTAGTTCTTTAAATTCCATGCCAAATATCAAATTGTGGTCTGCAAAAGTGATTAAAAAAATCAACTTACAGCTTAAAACATGATTAGTTTCTTGGTTTTTGTTGTTGAAAACAGAATTGGAAGTTACTTAACTTCATTAGAAGTGTTCGTTAATGAACTTAGAATTATTTATTCTCAAATTTGGGGACTCAAACCCAAAGGGCTTTGCCAAGACTATTGAGTGGTTATTAATTGGACCTGTTACTTGTATTACTTATAAAGAACTATTTAATCCACTGTATTCTCAAATGATTGGGAAAATCCAACCTGTTACTTTCAAAACATGTATTATATTTTTGGTGCATATATAATATTTTTACATAATTAGTGCTTTAAATATATTTTCATATATTTTATAAAAACCTTGGAGCTATATATTTAATCATTCAGTTTATAAGTAAATGTCCATCATATAATGAAAATCAAGTTATATGTCCACCATCTTATTAAATCAAATAACCAAATCAAACCAACTTTGTGAGAAAAATTCTGACTTGAAAATTCAAATGTTTGAAGACTTATAAAAATCTTACATTAACCCCTCTTGTAAAAGATTACTAAAAATAGTCAAGGTTTAAAATCATGTATATTTAATAAAATTTTAAAACCCCAAGATAAATCAATATACTATTTATCATTAACTTACAACAAGTCACAATCATCTGTGGCTAAAATTGTAATTTATTTAGGAAGGAAGTAGGTTGGTAAAAGGCAAGATATCTTTTCAATAAAGGTGTGTGCATATATTGAACTAAGGTGTTCAGCATTTGGTAAAATTAGACTAAAAACATTAATTTTACTAATAGCATCAGACTTAGAATGTTACATACTGCTTAAAACTAACTGGTGTGGAAAGAAGAATCATAATTTGTTTTCTACTTAATAGGTGGTCATAAATATTAATTTAGTAAAGTTTAAGTAAATCAGTATTTGTATTTGGACTATATCATAGTATGATTGTGAAAACTTTTGTCTATAGGTTTTATTGAATGCATCATGAAAAATTTATTTTTAACATTCCAAGTTACAACTAAAATAATAAGCATCCCTAAAATATTCCTGTTGTGATGATTGTTCTGAGAGTGAGGTTTTAGATGGTTGAAGAACTTAGGAGGGAGCTGTTTGTTACATTTGTTATTTCTCCGAGGTGCTCACTGCTTTGACAGTGGAACTTCCATCCAGTGATGCATTTCTTGGCAGGAATCTTGGAGATGGAAGTAGCCAATTTGTTCAATAAAAATCATCTTCCAGTTTACTCCACCTTTTCACATATTTCACAAATTCTAAATATCCTTACTTCTAATTCCCTTGATGAAAGTTCAAAACAAAAGTTAGGAAGCCCTTGGGCTGTAAGCTGTTGTGTTAGCATTCCATTGTTGTGATAAAATACCTGAGAAAATAAACTTGAAGAGGAAAGCTTTGTCTCCCAGTTTCAGAGTTTCAGTCCATGATCGCCAGGCATGGTGGCGCATGCTTGTAATCCCAGTACTTGGGAGGCTGAGACAGGAGGATCCCAGGTTTGCAGCCAGCCTCAGCTACTTAGTGAGGCCCTCTGCAACTTAGTGAGACCCTGTTTCAAAATAAAGAATAAAAAAATAGGACTGGGGGTGTAGCTCAGAGGTATAATGCCCCTGGGTTCCATCCCTAGTACTGCAAAAAAAAAAAAAAAGTTTCAGTCCATGGTTGGCCAGCTCCATTTCTGTGGGCTTGTGGCAAAAACCAAACTTCATCATGGAAGGACTTGGCGGAGCAAAGCCACCAGGAAGCAGAGAGCAAGAATGAAGAAAGGATTGGGGACAAGATACAGTCCCCCAGGGCATGTCCCCAAGGATCCACTCCCTTCAACTAGGTCTCACCTCCTATAGTTTCTACCACCTCCCTAATTAGTTAGGAATCCAATTAACTGATTAATCCATTGATGACATCAGAACCCTCAGGATCCAGTTCCTTCCCAAGAGCCCCACCTCTGAACCTTGCTGCACTGGGGACCGAGCCTTGAACACATGAGCAGTTGTTGGACATTCCAGATCCAGACTGGAACAGCTGTGCCAAGGACACTGTACAGGAAGTTCCCACCTTTGTAGCCTGTGGACTCTTATGCCTCAGGGCAGTAAGGCCTGGAGTGGGTTGGGAAGTGAGCGGTGTGTCTTGGTTTTATGGAAAGGAAGAAATAATGTGGATGCAGAGCTTTCGTGTTTATTTTTCAGGTTGCCCAGTTTGAGGAACAAGTATATATGAAAGGTGAGAATGTGCAGGAAGATTCCTTCAAAATTACCTTTCTCAGGGGCTCCTTAGGAGACTTTGAGGTACCCCCAGGGTTAGGTATAACGATATGAAGACCTCTGCTCTAGAATGTTGGAATTTTCCATTTTTATTTCTGTATTTCCGTCCATGATGTGGTGTACTTTTTTTAGCATCAACAATTTTTTTTTATTTTATGTACTTTTTTATTGGTACATTATAATCATACATTATGATGAAGCTCAGGGCGATAGAGACATAACATGCACACAGCACACAGCAGGGCTTCCACCTGCTCCCAACCTTCTCCCTCCTTCCCTGTGCACAATGTTGAGATTGACATTGATAATTTTGTATATGTACATTATGTCCGTTGAAGTGTTTCCTTCATCAGATCTTCCTCTCCCTACCTGCCTCACTCCCTTAGAACTCTTCCATCACTCCACTAGGGTTTTTCTTCTGTGATGTGCTTTACTTGTTGAGTTCACATTTGATATAAAGTTCTTATTTAGGACTTCTCTAGTGAGCACTGAGAAAACTGGGTTAATCTTATAGGGGGAGTGTAAACCAACATGCCCCACCATAGTGTCCTGTAGCTTATCCATTAACCAGTCAACTCTGAGCCTTTGAGTTCCCCTGATCTGATAATGTCAAGAACACATGGGTGAGCATTTGTCCCACCTCAGTCCAGCTCTTAGTCCTGAGCCATGTTGAAACTGCACACACATGTCCTGCTGGTTTCACTAATTGTACTGCACCTGTGCTGCCTTGCCTAAGGTATAAAGAGCACAGTGGGGAACAGTGACTGACTTGATCATTCTGTGTGCATAGTGAGAAAAATGTGGGTACTCCAAATAATAAGATTCAGGAAAGACAGGTAGCATATAATATATCAACCTTAAGTCATAAAACTTCTATTAAATCCTACACTACTTACTAGAGGGAACTCGCTAGTATTCTACCATTTAGTGATTCGAGAGGCAAGAAGGAAGGGGAGCTTTTTAAAGTTAGGCATAGGAAAGTTTCAATTTAATTCAAAACATTCTTATGCTCAAATGTATAGCTAGATGGTGTGAAATAATTATCTTCTGTTGTCTTAGAAACCTCAGCTATTTTTTAATTCTTGAGAAAGGTTATTTAAAGACCATATTCTATTGCCACATTTTTTAATGACCCTACTAGTTAAAGTCACTTCTTTCTAAGTTCTATTTCAGGTTCGTGGTGAAGATTTATGACTGTGGTTCAAGGTAGAAGGAAATAGAATAAGAGTAGCATTAGAATTTCTCAAGGTGAAGAGAAATCGCTGTACAAAATAGAGAAAGAGCTTGGGATCTCTAACCAGAATGCCTGCCTCATTCATTGTGTTTCTGAAGCTCCTGTCCTCACCTCACTGTGTTTTCTTCCTGTGGTTCATAGATTTAACTATCACCTCTCTTCAAGAGACTCCTAAAATCTTTTGCCCTGACCTCTGTTTTGAGTTCCAGAAGTTCTTCTCCATTAGCTTCCTAGGTATTTTGTGGGTATCACCAGCACCCTAGATCCAATACATTAAAAAAACAACATGTTCATTCCCTCACCTTCTACCTGCTCTTTCCATAATGCACCTAAGTCAGGAAGCGCCTTCATGTTACACCTGTTCAAATCTGCCCGTTCCCTGTTCTTTGCAGATGCTTAGGCTTCATTTGCCATACTTGCAGACATGCTGTGGTTTTCTGCTCTTGGAGGAAGCCTAGATGTGATTACCCTTTGCATCTAGAATGAAAGTCTGCTAACCAGTGAAGCTGGAAGCAAGTGTTGCACTTGCAAGAGGTGGTACCTGAGGCTGCTTGAACCAGCCTTTCTTCTACTGCTCCCAAGTGTAGAGTCATGTGTCTTCCTGGTGCATGCTCTGTTGTCTCTGCAAGGCTCTGGACCAGTTTGCTGTTGCCCCAGAGGAAAAGGCTTGCTGCTGCTTCCTTGCAGCCTTCACTTCATCTCTTCTGTTGAAAGAAGTTACAATTTCTTTGGCTTTTATGTCTAAGTGTGTCTCTTTAGGTTTCTAACCCTTGGGTTATGCTTGAATATAGAGAGGGTTCGTACTTCTGAATACTTTTTAATTTTTATTTCTGCTTATCCACTTATAATTGATGCAAACCATTCTGATATCCCTTAGAACACTTGTGTCTTTTTAAAGCTTCTTCCTTTAAGACAAGTGGTTAATGTTCTTCCATGCTGCCAATTGGATATGCAAGTGATATATCTGGGAAAACCCTGTTGTATACAGTGTTCCCCCCCCCATACCCCCACCAAGCACCACTTTCAAGACTGGTTTATGTGATTCTTGTGACTCAGTTATGAATACTGTGAGAGTTATGACTGGTGCCCCCATCATCCTTTTTCCATACGGTCCTTTGCACATTCTTAGAACCCACCATGTAGGGCCATGCCTACAATAAACAGCACAGAGGAAGTTGGGATGCCTTGGAGTTCAGGAATATCTTTTATGAGAAATGAGTGCCATTGTGGGGAAATTTTTCATCAGGCATGATAGGCAAATGAGATGCAAATAGTTCTAGGCTCACATTTTGTTAGACACTTTTGTTTATTTGGGGGGGTTCTGGGGATTAAGCCCAGGGGCATTCTACCTCCATGCTACACCCCCAGCCCTTTTTATTTTTCTTGTTTTCAAACAGGGTCTTGCTAAATTGCTAAGGCTGGCCTTGAACCTGCAACCCTCCTGTCTCAGCCTCCCTACTACTGGGATTACAAGTGTGTGCCACCATGCTCAGCTTGTTAGATTGTTAGAAACTTTTAATTAGATACTCTAGATTAGGCACTTTGGAAATTCTTTTTTTTTTTTTTTGCGGTACTGGGGATTGAACCCAGGGGTGTTCTACCTCTGTGCTACACCCCCGGCCCAATTTTTTTTGTACTTTATTCTGAAACTGGGTCTCATGAAGTTGCGGAGGGCCTCACTAAGTAGAGAGAGAGAGAGAGAGAGAGAGACAGAGAGAGAGAGAGCTGAGGCTGGCCGCGAACCCGGATCCTCTGGTCTCTGCCTCCCAAAGTACTGGGATTACAAGCATGCGCCACCATGCCCGGCTGGAAATTCTTATATTTATATATTTCAGTCTAGTGACAAACAGTCATGATCGTTTGTATTTAACCAAGAAATAGTTATTGAATGTTTTATTCTAATTGAGAAAATAAGGCATGCACAGCAAAGACAGCTAACAATGAAAAGGAAGTTTCAAAGGAGGACATAAGGTACAGCATGGTATTTAAGAGTATGAAGTTGGAGTCAGCACTAGGTTTCAATCTTAGTTCTGACACTGGTGGTATGGCCTCAGCAATTTACTTAGCCTTTCTGAGCTCCCAATTGTCTTCACAAAATTTTCTTTATAGGGTTGTAGGAGTTAACTGTGATAACATCTAAATCATGCCTAGTGAACTATTGCTGATTTAGCGAGAGTATCTTAGAGAAGAATAAAAATAAAACACCTTCAGAATTCATTCTGGTGCAAAAGGATGTTCTAATCAGCCTAGCATGCCAGACTCAGGTCTGGAGCTTCTTAAATTTTCTATGATTGGAGAATGAATGATCCCAGGTCCTGGGATGGTATTGAGGTTGTTGACAAATGCAAAGTGACTTTGGCTGTGGGAATAAGGGGAATGTAAGGGAAAGATAGGAAGCCAGGGACAGGGTTAGCTGACACATGACTACATCAATTCAGTAGAAAGAGAGGTCACACTGACCCCTACACAGGTTACCAAATCACCACCCACTCATCATCTAGTGGAGGTGGTAAAGTGATTACAATGTGTGATGTGGCCAAAGCACACAGAGGATGCCATAGTAGTATATGTAAAGATTAAAGTGTTGGGGAGTCAGAGGATGTCTTCTGAGTGGAAATACAAGCTAACTTGTCTTGAAGAACAAAATGGTAGACATTGCAAAAGGAAGAGGAGATAGTTTACCAAGCAGCATAAACAGCATATCAAAGAAATAAAAACATGACAACATAAAACACAACTTGATTCTCCAAGATAGTACTTTCCCATTGGTGTTCTTTCCTCAGTATGAGGATACAGATCTTAAACCTGTCCTTGACTCTCACATTGATCCACAAGACCTGCATCATCTGCTGCTGGCACTGAGCCAGATTCACATGGTGGGAACTGTTTTTAAAAGTCTACTGAGGAGCCTGAACTGTGAAGCCTGTAAGAACAGTAATGCTAGATCCAACTCTGAGCTGGCTTCTCAGATTCCCACTGGACTGGTTCTACTGCAGTGGCTCTGCAGGAGCTCCCACTCACATATACCTGCACAGAAATGAATTGTTCACTCCAGCACTATAGTAATAGCTCTGCAAATAGCAGGTGGCTTCAAAGGCATTATCTCATTAGACATTAGTGGAAAGATTCATGAATGCCAAAGACTTGTGTTTCAGTGGCTCTCAAATCTAATTTATCATCAGAATTTCTTCAGGAGTTTTTAATGCACAGTCCCAGGGTCTGTTCTTAAAGATTCTAGGGCTGGGAACTTGGTCTGTATTTTATGAAAGAATGGAGGGAGGGAGGGAGGGAGGGAGGGAAAAGAGGGAGGGGAGGGAGGGGAAAGAAGAAAGAAAAAGGAGGGAGAGAGGGAGAGAGGAAGGGGAAGGGAAAGGAGGGAGAGGGAGGGAGAGACAGTGATGAAAGAAAAAGAAAGTTTCCCACGAGTGAGTTTAGTCATCAACCAGATCTGGAAACCATGGTTGAATGGACAGCCACTGGGCCATTAGCCATTGCCATTGGCCATGGCTTGATGGAAACTGACTGATCGATTCTTTTCCTGAGAATTGGTACTGAAAGACACTAGTCATTCTGACTACATCTCAGAATGGGAGTGCTCAGAGTGGAAGTGATGAGTTCTGCCTTCTGAGTGACAGTGACATTTCTCCTTGCAGACAGGCAGTAAAAAGCAGGTAGCAGGCAGAGAGAGAACAGCACACGCGAAGCTGCAGCGATGAGACGGGGTAGAGATGCCCTGGCCGCTCTCCAGGCCACACTTATCCTTACAGTAAACTCCCCTCTATGGCTAAGGCCCACACAAGCTGGTTTCTGTTACTTGCAATTAAAAAGTCCAACTACTACAAGCCTTACTAAAATAGCATCCCTAAAGAACAATCACACACACTTTAAGCATATTATGGTATGAAATAACAGCTTTCCTCCCAAACAAGTCCAACAATGGGCTCTTGCTCAGGGGAGGAGAAAACAAAACACTCTCACTGTTAAGTAGTTTATTCAGCTACTAACTTAGTACAAAGAATACTCCGTTACAAAAAAAAAAAAGAAATTAATGACCCTTGGATGGGAAGTAATGAAAGGAAGTGATGGAAGCGACACATACGCATAAGCAAGACTCAGAGCAGTCTCCACATGGGAAAGGGAAATGCAGCCAGTTCTGTGGCGCAGATGAATGTGGAAGCAGAGCCAACTTCACTCACGCTGATCTCAATCTGTACCTTCTCCCTCACCCTCTGAGTCAGCCCAAGGCTGGCAGAGGTCTCTGAACTGAGTCAAGATGTTTGATTGGTTGGGTTTAGCTTATGGCAGGAACAATCAACACTGCCTAAGAAACAAATAAAATGCAGCTGTTCCTAGATGGAAAAACAGGCAAGCTACTCTCCTCCAAATGGAGTGATCCCTGCCAAGCCAGGATGCCCAGAGGGTCTTCCTGCACAGGGCACTTTAATATTTTACTCTTGAACAGGAAGCATGTTCAAACCTCTGGCCGTCGCCACACACCTAAAAACCAAATGGAGACATTCATCCAGCCAGGGCACTGGGAATTTACAGCAGCCTCTTTTGGGTGGGTCAGTGAACTCAGCGACTGCTGATTCCTCTAATAAGCCTGAGGTCAAAGGTGCCACTTGGGCCAAGAAGCCCTGCCCTGCTTTCTCCTGTGGTCATAAAGTGGGTCTGAGCCCAGCCAGCCAATTGGCTGGCAGATGCCTGTCACTGGAAGGGAGATGAGAAATGAGCCACAGCAGGTCCGAGGCAGAAAAAGTCCCCAAACAGTCACATCAAGTTCCTCATGTCATTATGTTCCAGACTGTGGGTCTTCAAATCATTTCCCAGGGAGTGTGAGGGTTCTGCAGGGCTCTCTGAGAGAGGGAAGGGAAGTAGGGTCTGCCTCTCTCCCTGCCTCTGGGCTTCAGATAGAGCAGCTCAACCCTTACCTTTTTATTAATTGGGCTTCCCATCATTTTGTTTGCAGAATGGATTCATAACTACTAATGCTAACAACTCATCCCATATGTGTGTGTGTGTGTGTGTGTGTGTGTGTGTGTGTATGTGT
The DNA here is from genome assembly GCA_004027185.1 of Glis glis. Lineage (NCBI taxonomy): Eukaryota > Metazoa > Chordata > Mammalia > Rodentia > Gliridae > Glis > Glis glis. Next base: position 34,367 of record PVJS01012657.1, on the reverse strand, counting down.
GTACGTACCCTACTCCAGGCACCATGTGAGGTGTTTCGGATGTGTTAGCCTGATTCCTTCAAGTTCAGGAAGCATGTTGCATTATTATCTTCATAGCACAGTTGGGGGAATGAAAGACAAGTATGTTGTTAAGGTCCCAAAGCTATCGAGTGAGAAAGCTAGGAATTGAATCTAGGTCCCTCTGACTCTGTAGCCCTAACTGGCGATGTCCTCTATGAAGGGCCACAGGAAAACCATCTGAGTGAGGCAAAGAAAAGGTCAGCCTTTCTTGAGAACAATTGTTCTCAACCTTGCTTGCACATTGTAATCATCCAGAAAGCTGTAACAAGGACAGATACCTGGCTCTCATCTCTGGAGATCCTGGTTTCATCGATCTGGGGAGCAGCCTGGCCATAGGGATTTGTTTTCTAAAGATTGAGGAGTACTGCATTAGAGAAGCAGTGATGGGAACTCAATAATTGGAATTACATGTCAGCACTGATTTGAGGGTATCAAAGACAGGAATTTCCCTCCTGGCAAATCACTCAACTGATTGCATTAAAAGTGTCCTTTAAGAAAAAGAAAGCCAACAAAATTCCTACAGCTGTGGTGGAAGGTGAAAAGACTTTTTCTTTCCTCCATCTCCCTCAGGGTCAGGTAGAGAAGAGTGTTGCTGAGCTATGGACTTATGTGCACCAAGCAGTTGCCTTTTTGGTGGTGCGGACATGGAGAACAGCCAACTTATTGAGGAGCCAGGGAAGGACATGGGAAAACGGTACATGAAATCAGGTCCTAACATCTGTGTAACCAGTCTGGGACGGGAACAGGGTGAGGTCCATGAGGTGCTTGCTTTGGGTGCGGAATTTTAGGGAATGCCCAAAACTCAATCCTTTAGATATAGGATGAGTATCATCTTTTTAAAAAGCAAATTGATGAATGCAAACAAAACAAAACATGATAAACAAAATGGCAAGAAATTAAATACAGACGGCATCTGAAAGGATAATTGGAGAAAGGGGAGTGAGGTGGGCCACTGAAGTGTAGGGTTGGGTCCCATTCATTTAAAATGGATTTGGGGGCATTATGTATTTATTTATTTATTTATTTGTTTGTTTGTTTGTTTGTTTTGGTGATGCTAGAGATTGAACCCAGGGCAAGCATTCTATCACTGAGCTACATCCCCGGACCTAATTCTGATTTTCAAAAATATAAAGAGCCAGGCATGGTGCACATGCTTGTAATCCCAATACTTGAGAGGCTGGGACAGGAGGATGGAAGGTTGGGGGCTAGCCTCAGCAATTTAGTGAGGCCCTCAGCAACTTAGTGAGACCCTGTTTCAAAATTTTTTAAAAAAGTAAAAACAGGGCTGGCAGTGTAGCTCAAAGGTAGAATGTCCATGGATTCAATCCCCAGTACCACACACACAAATACATATCAAAATATTATTTTTCTTAAATTCTGTGCCCCACCCATATCCCAAATAAATAATTTCTTTTTGACCTTTTGATCCTTCTGAATTGAAGAAGGGGAATATAACAAAAACAAGCTCTTCATAAAGCAGAAGAATGCCACTCCTCCCACAGTTCTGATGGGATTCCCTGCATCCAAGGGAAGACATCAAAGGAGAGAATACCTAGTTGCACAGAGCCAGAGGTGAGGAGAGGGGAAGAAGAGAAAATCATCCTTTGCCTGTGTCATCAAGGGCGGTCTGTGGAGTTCCTGTCTCCATTGATCTGTGTGACTGGGAGGAGTTCTGGACCTGAACACAGAACTGCCTGTCAAACAGGACTGCTCACTGTTACCTTGGTAAGTCAACCCATTCAACCATCAGCAGCTCCCTCATCTGTCAGACAGCTAATAATATACCCCTCACAGGGATGTTTTCAGGGTAAATGAGGTAGAATAGGTCGTTACATAGATGATAGGTGATAGATAGCATTTTGCACATGGCTGGTACATTATAAGTACTCAAAAAAAATGGCGGCTATTCTCATGTTTCTATGAAATTTTCTGAGTCTGTTCTAGAAGCATTACCTTCTTAGCTCAGTCAACATCTGAAACATTTCCCTGCTCACTGATAACTCACCAGAGGGTAAGCCAAACGAGTCCATTTTGTTGCTTATTACTACCTCTGGGAAATTGTCACTCAAATGGGTCAGAGTTCCAGAAGGAATGGAAGCTTGGATTCTGGTCTCAGCTTAGGACTTGTTGCTGTGTGAACTTGGTATATTCCTTAGTATCTCTGGGCCTCTTTTTCCTTCCTTCTGAAATGAGAATGATGATGATATCTCTGTTGTTGCTGTCCCACTGTGGAGACCAGACTGAAGGAACAGTGATACACAAGTGATACACAGTAGCACACCGATATGGAAATGAGCTTTGAAGCCCTAACTCTTCCAGTGGGTTCACTTCCTTATCTGGGTTGGTTCATCCAGTTCTGATCCTGAACAAATGAACCCTTTCCTCCTTCCTTCCTTCCTTCCTTCCTTCCTTCCTTCCTTCCTTCTTTCCTTCCTTCCTTCTTTCCTTCTTCAGTACTGGAGATTGAAATCAGGAGCATTCAACCTCTGAGCTACACCCCCAACCTTTTTTATCTTGTATTTTGAAAAAGGGTCTTGCTAAGTTGCTGAAGCTGGCCTTGAACCTGTTATCCTCCTGCCTCAGTCTCCCAAGTACTGGAATTTTAATACTCCTTGGGCATGGATTCTTTATTCAGGACTGAAAATGATAGGATTAGTTGACAGGAACTTACTTGGGCTGTGGAATGAACTATACATTATTTGCTAAATTGTGACTTCAAGTAGATAGTATAGATGTTATAAATTATATTATTCTTCTGTAGGGAATTTGGGGTTCCTTTATGAAATCTGACTAGGAGATATTGCCTCCCTCCTGGTCCTGCCTGGAACTAATTATTTTCTTGTTCTAAGTTTGTATACTGCATTTTGATTTTTAAGTGTTCCCCATGGTTACACACTCTCTATGTGTGTTTGAATGACCACTCCTTTTTCTCAAGGCTAATGCAATAATTCATGAGAATTTTCAGCCTTTTTGACTATAATTGCTTAAAATTCAAACTCTAAATGCAGAGTCATTTTCCAGTCATTGTGAGGGAGCGAGAATGGTGTAATGATTGAGAGCCTGGGCTCACTAAATAAATGACCTTCCTGTGTTAAATAGGGCACAGTAGTCTCGATCTCATAGGGTTAGAATGAGAAATGAAAGATTAATGTTTATAAAGTGCTTAAAGTAGTGCCTAGTGAATAGTAACCACTCACTAAATGCTGGCTATTATTGGATTGACCCCTATTTGTGTTGGCTTTTATTACATTGATCTCTGTGCAGTGTGGGAACTTGAAGCTTCTCCATGGGGCATTCTCTGAGAGATCCAACTATAACTCCCCAGCACACCTCCTGCCAGTGTTTTGTCTCTCTCTGGCTTCTATTTCTGATTTCTTCCTCTTCTTACTGTGTCAGTGGGAAGGAGTTTCGAGACAGACCACTTATAGGAATTCTTTCCCTCTTGGTTCATAATATAAATATCTCTCCTCTTCCCACCTCTATCCCCATCCTCCCGCTGGTGGCAGCCACTGACAGAACTGTCATTCTGCAGTCCCCAGTCCACTGTGGACAACCTGCAGTAACATCTGGCAAACTACAAAGGATAGTTCTCATCCAATAGTTGATATTTGACTGGTATCATTAATGTTCAGTTATTTGTGCTATTTATTTAAGCTAAATAATTTTATAAAAATAAAATTGGAACTCATATCTAAACACAATTCTAAGTTGTTATTCAATCAATAGAGAAACAGAGGTTGTTGTGAGGTTCTGGTATATCAGAACAGGAACATTTTGGGGTAGCTGGTACAGGATGATCAAGTTGGAAGGGTGACATTGCAATCGATGTGGAAAAAATATTTATCTGATTGTTATGGGTTAGCTAATGATGGAGGCTCTTGGGGATACAAACAAGAATAGGTCATGGGCCTTGCCCCTAGATGTTTACCCTGAACAGTTAGATGTGCTGAATTCAATGATGTGGTTTATTCTTTTTTTTTTTTTGTACCAGGATTGAACCCAGGAGTGTTCTACTTTTGAGCTACACCCCCAGTCCTTTTTATTTTATTTATTGTGGTTCTGGGGATTGAACCCAGGGGCATTCTGCCTCTGAAGTACACCCCCAGTCCTCCCATTTTTAATTTTTTTATTTTGAAACAGGGTCATACTAAGTTGTGGAGGGCCTTGCTAAGTTGCTGAGACTGGCCTAGAACCTGTGATCCTCCTGTCTCAGCCTCTTAAGTACTGGGATTACAGGTGTGCTCCATCAAACCCAGCTGATGTGGCTTATTCTTAAGTACAAGACCAAAGCAACACATTTCATGACAATTAGTTGTTCTTCATATTTATAACATTAGAAAATAATAATCTAAGACCCTTATTTTCTTTCTGCTATTTCTCTTGTACAGGTGAATACAACTCTATTCATATTTTTCACAAACACATATTTGAAGATTGTAATTGTTAACTGAAAGAGAATAATAAGCCTGTAATTATTTCAAAGTCTAATAAAGACAAAAACTTGTTCAGCCTTTAAAAAAATAAAAAGGAAATCCTGTCATTTGCAACAGTGTGGATAAGTGGATGAGCTTAGAGGATGCTAAAGGAAATAAGTCAGGCACCCCATATTGCATGATCTCACTTCTATGTGGAATCTAAAATGGTCCAATTCAGAATCAGAGAGTAGAATGGTGGCTGCCAGGGGCTAGAGAGTTGGGGAAATGGGGAGATTCGGGTCAAAGGGTACAAAGTTCTATTAGTTAGGATAAATAAATCTTACAGATCTAATGTATAGCATAGAGACTATAGTTGATAACACTGTGCTATATATTTGAAATTTGCTTAGAAAGTAGACTTTGAATATTCTCAACACACACACACACACACACACACACACACACACACACACACAATGGTAACTATGTGAGGAGATGGATATGCTATTTAGCTTCATTTTAGGAATCAAAACATTTCATACAGTATAAGTATTTACAATTTTGTTTGTTAATTATACTCAATAAAACTGGGAACAAAACAAAAGAGCTTGTGATATAAAATAGGAGTTGATAAGTACTACTGTGCTAATTTATTTAAATTAAAAACATATGTGTTAATGTACACACTTGGGAAATATAGGAAAAAAAAATTTTTTTTTTTTTTGCCGTACCGGGGATTGAACCCAGGGGCGTTCTACCTCCGCGCTACACCCCCGGCCCTATTTTTTTGTACTTTATTTTGAAACCGCCAGGTCTCACGAAGTTGCGGAGGATCTCACTAGGTAGAGAGAGAGAGAGAGAGAGAGAGAGAGAGAGAGAGGGAGCTGAGGCTGGGCACGAACCCGGATCCTCCGGTCTTCGCCTCCCAAAGTACTGGGATTACAAGCATGCGCCACCATGCCCAGCGGAAAATATTTTTAAAATTAAGAATCACTTATCTCATTGCCCAAAGATTGTTAGCATACAGTTTCTGTTTGAGTTGTAAATTTGGAACTAATTGTTTACCAGTGTGTAGCATGTAAGAAATGATAAGATGTTTTTCTCATATCTCTTGAAATCTCCACGGCCGGACTGTGAGGTGGACAGTCTGTATTCTAAATGGCATGTTAGCTTCTGAAAGCCTGATGCCTGATGGAGCTCAGATTTGGTGAGCGGAAGGGTCAGGATTTGTACTCAAATCTTTAACTTCAAACTCGTCATTCTTTCCAAACACAGAAGAATAGATATTGTGGGATTCACTTATTTGAAGTTCTCAAAGAGGCAAACAAATCTATGGGAATAGAAATTGGACCAGTGGCTGCCTGGGTATTTGGGGCAGGAGGTGTTGGGGAATAACTAGGAAGGGGAGTGAAGGGAATCTCTGAAGTACTGGAAATGTTCTGTACCTTGAGGCCAGGAGCTGGTAATGCAGGGTAGGCATTTGTCAACTTATCAAACTATGTGCTCATGAGCTGTCCATGCCATTTCAGGTAAGTTATACCTCAATTAAAAAGTATTTATCTAATTTAAGTGATTTCTTATTGCTACTCTAACAAATTATCACTAAGTTGGCACCTTAAAACAATACAAATTGATTATCTCACAATTCTGGAGGGCAGAAGTCCTAGGGTCTCACGGGGCTACACTCCAGATATGAGCAGGGCACACATCACTTGGGTATTTCCCTTTATATCCCACCCCACTCCCCGTTCCTCCCTCCCCATATATGTTAGTAAGATTGTTAGTGATACCTTATTCTTTCTTTACCTTGTTTCTTCTGGAGGCTCTAAGGGAAAATCTTTTTCCTTGGTTCAAAAAAGAGGAAGCCAGGCGTGTTGGCATGTGCCTGTAATACCAAAACTTGGGAGGCTGAGACGAGGACTGCAGTTTTGAGGCCAGTCTCAGCAACTTAGTGAGACTCTGTTTCAAAATAAAAAAAATAAAAGGGCTGGGGGTGTAGCTTGGGGGTAGAATGCCCATCAACCTGTGAAAAAGTGCTCAGCCACATTAATAATCAAGGGAAATCAAATGAAAAACCACAATGTCCATAAACAGTGGACTAGATAAGTTGTGACGTAGTTGTGTAATGGCACTGTATACAGATATGACAATGAATGAACTGCAAATACCTACAATCACATGGATTTCCCTTATACTCAACTGTGATATTGAATGGAATTAGCCAGTTACAAAAGACTACACATTTCATGATTCCATTTATGTGGAGTTAAAATTAAAATTCTAGTACTGAGCCATGGTGTTTCACTACTCTTAGGTAGTGAAAATGTAAAGAGAAGGCAGTGTTATCGTTGCAATCAAAATAAGGGAAGGGTAGTGAAAGGGCTTTTGGGGTGCTGGCAATTTCTGTTTATTGACCTTGGTGGTGGGTATATAATTATGTTTTATGTTCTTATTTTGTACATTCCTTTGTATGTGTGCTCTACTTTGCCATTAAAAAGTTAAATCAAAACCAAAATACCACCAAGATAGCTCAAGACAGAAAGAGAAACCAGAAGTCATGAGAGGCATCCAAGAACATAAACACTTATGGTTCTGTTTTTAAAAAGAAATTAAAAAAACATAGAGGCCACAGTCTAGATACCCCAAGGCTAACTGCCCACAGCTTTATAACTAAAACCTAAGTCATCTTGATCCCTCCCCCCACCGAAGTACTACCATAAACATGAACAAAAGGCAGAAGTAAGTCTTTGGTCCTTATCAGGATGATTCAACCAATTAGCTCTAGACAAATCAGCTTATACAGCTGTACTTGATTTTAAAGAGACTATCTGACAGTCATGACATAGTCAAAACACATCCTCCGGTGTGCTCTGTAAACTGTGCTGTAACTGCTCTAATGTTGACACTTCATGCCATTATTTGGTTTTAAGTCCTCCCAGCTTGTGAACTGTTCTTTTGTATGCCCACAAACTCTTACAATTCAAACTTGAGTTTATTTTTGACAGTTCTTAGGGGCCAATGCAAAAAACAAACAAACAAACAAACAAACTTGTGTGTTGCCTGGAGAGACAAATATTTTCTGCCCCAAATTTTGGGCAGAATACTGTGCTCACTATGTAAGAATCATGTATTCTGTTGTAGATCTTTTGGAAGAACCACAAACTGTTCCTGAAATGTCCATTTCTTAACTGAATCCTTGATAAAAGTGGAAGCCCAACACTAAATCCTAACTCAGTGAAGGCGTTTCCCAGGGAATCTAGGTTGACGGAATCCTCTGGTTTTCTAGGGTGAGAATGTGCCAGCACTGAAAGAGCTCTGCTGGAATTCCAGCTGTTTCTTTATTGTGACCTTCCATACTCTTACATATCCACCCTCACAGAGAAGTGGCCACACCTCTGTGTCCCAGGCAGACTCACTCTTTGTGTGTGTGTGTGTGTGTGTATGTGTGTGTGTAGTACTAGGGATTGAATCCAGGGGCATTCTACCCCTGAGCTATACCCCCAGCCCTTTATATTTTTTATTTTGAAACAGGGTCTTACTAAGTTGCTGAGACTGGCCTGGATCTTGTGGTTCTCCTATCTCAGCCTGCCAAGCTGGAGCAGATTCACTCTTCATGCAGGGTTTCTTGCACTTATCCTAGCCCTGGGCTTCAAAGACTCGGAACTTCCTGAGTGAAGGGAATGTCTTCTGTTATTCATGAACTTCTCCTGAGTTTATGGTAATGGGGTGACTCAAAGTGTTCTCTTCAAGGGAAGGGCTGGCCCTACCAGAAAGACCAAGCATGTGATTAATGGGTTGGAACTTTCACCTTTGCCCTCAACCTTTGGGTAGAAGAGGCTGGAGATTGAGTTTAATCCCAACTGGCCAATAATTTAATCAATTGTGCCAGAGTTAGGTGGCCTCAATAAAAACTCTTGAACAGGCTTGTGGACTCACTGATATGGGAGAATGGCCTGCTGTAGAGGGCCTGGAAACTCTGCCCCGACCCCAGCCCTATACCTTGCTCTGTGTGTCTCTTCTATTGGCTCTTCTTGAGTTATGTCTGTTATACAAAACTGTAATCATAAATAAGACACTTTGCAGAAAGCTGTGAGTCATTTTTACATATTACTGAACTTGAGAGGGAGTCGTGGAAACTCCTGAATTTGCAGTAAGTCAGGCAGAAGAGCGGGTGGCCCAGGGACCCCAATCACATTGTCAGGTTTGTAGGACTGAGCCCTTAATTTGTGAGATCTAATGCAAATTCCACAAAAATTGTGGGACACCCAATGGGTGTCAGAGAATTGCTGTTGGAACCACATAAGAACCGTGGAGAAATTGGCTATAAGAATTCTCTCCTAGCCAGGTGTGGTGACATACACTTATAATTCCAGGACTTGGGAGGCTGAGACAGGAGGATCACAAGTTTGAGGACAGCCTCAGCAAGTAGTGAGACTCTCATCAACCTAATGAGACCCTGTTTCAAAATAAAAAATAAAATAGGGCTGGGGGTGTAGCTCGGAGGTAGAATGCCCCTGGGTTCAATCCCCAGTACCACACACACACAAAAACTCTCTCCTGAAAAGTAGGCAGGCACTCAGTCCATCGCTGCCAGAAAAAGCATGTTTAAACCCTGAAAGGCAGAGCACAATATTCAACAGAAGGTTTTGAAGTAAAAGAAAATGTATCTGTGATAGGTGAGTCCACAGATCCTGTGCGCTCAGAGTTCTCAGGCTTGATACGCTGCCTGGTGTGACTATGAGCTCCCACTTCCACATTCACAGATGAAGCTTGTCAGCTTTGTGATTATTTCTGCTGAAAATCCTCAGAACAGATGCAATTCTCTTACTTTGTAAAAGAAACACCATGGAATTGGGTATATGAAGGTAATATAAATCATAGTGCATATGGCATTTTAGAATATATTTAAAGTAACCTGTGAGTGGACTTCTCTGTATGGTGGACTTCCAGTATAAAAGAGTTTAAAGGCCAGATTATACCCATCAAAATATATCAATGATGCGCCCCATAAACCCTGATTCTGATTCACTTTTTTATAGGATCCAGTTTTCTTTTCTACAAATATGCTTGTTATCTTTTTATTTCTCTAATTTTACATTTTTGTTTGTATTAATTTTTTATGGAATTGGAGCGAGGGTCACTCTGGGGCCTAATTCATAGATGTTCCTCAGAAGCTCTGGGGTCCTAGGGTCAGTCACTATGTGCCTATGTGCTTAGAGTACCTGAAGCTCCGAGGAGAAATTGTGAAGTGTTTGGAAATGGAATGGTTTCTGGGCATTGGAGCTACCATCCCCAAATGTGGGTGAATGGAAAACAGTATGTTTCCTGGGGATTTGAGGGTCAGATGGATGGGGTCACTCCCTGAAGTCAGAAAGCCAGGACTCTGGGAGCATAGTTCCGGGCCAGCTGCCTCTGTTTATATTTTACCTAGCTTCCTCCCATCTCTTTTCTCTAAACATTGGGGAAGGGGTTAGGGGTCATATAGCATCCTATTGGGACTCCCCTCTCTTTTCAAAATTAAGCTATTGATGAGTCATTGCAAACACTGGGTTAATGAAGCTTGCATGGTTTGCTTAGTCATGCTTTCATTGTCAGTTATTTATGTCACTTGCAAGGTTTGCTTTCATTTTGTTTTGCTTTTGGTACAGGGATTGAACCCAAGGGCATTCTGCCTCTGAGCTACACCAGTCTTATTTTTTATTTTGAAACAGCGTCTTGCTAAATTGCTGAGGGTCTCCTAAATTGCTAAGGCTAGCCTCGAACTTGCGATCCTCTTGTCTCAGCCTCCCCAGTCCTGGGGTTATAGGTGTGTACCACCGTACTTGGCTCAAGGTTTGCTTTTATAAATATAACTGCAAGCCGGGCGTGGTGGCGCACGCTTGTAATCCCAGTACTTTGGGAGGCGGAGACCGGAGGATCCGGGTTCGCAGCCAGCCTCAGCTCTCTCTCTTTCTCTCTCTCTCTCTCCCTAGCTCTCTCTCTCTCTCTCTCTCTCTCTCTCTCTACCTAGTGAGGCCCTCCGCAACTTCGTGAGACCCGGTTTCAAAATAAAATATAAAAAATAGGGCCGGAGATGTAGCGCGGAGGTAGAACGCCCCTGGGTTCAATCCCCGGTACTGAAAATAAATAAATAAATAAATAAATAAATAAATAAATAAATAAATAAATAAAATAAATAAATAAATATAACTGCAATAAAATCTTTATCCATTAAGCTTTTTTTGTGTTGTTGTTCACATTTAAGGTAAATTCCTACAAGTTCATTCTTGGCTACTCTAAGGCTTTTGACCTGTTGGCCACATAATTTTCCAAAGGGCTCTATTTCCTAAAATTCCTTTTTTTCTGTATTTCTTTGCTAGCATTGAGTGTTATAAGAGCTAACATAACACTCAATGCTAACATAAGAGCTAAAAACAATCTTGTTGCTTTGGTATTATTTCCTTGATTACTCTTTTTAAAAAATTTTATAGGTACCTAATAATTGTACAGAATAATGGGTTTCACTGTGGCATATTTGTATATGCATATAACATGATTTGATCCATTTCATTCCCCAATAACTCCTCTTATCTTCCCTTCCTCCCTCCTAACCCCATCCCACTATTCTACTAATCTCCCTTCTATTTTAATGAGATTTTTTCCCTCTAGCTTCCACATATGAGAAAGAACGTATGACCCTTAACTTTCTGAGTTTTTGATTACTCTGGAAGTGTACTTTGTGCCCAGGTGCTTGAACAACTACCTATTTCTTCTTATATACTTGGCTCAGCTCTGGGCTGTTCTGCCCCCTTATAACATCTAATTGCAGAACGAGGCCAATGAATATTGAATCCTAGATCAGCAGAAACTTCAGTCGTCATACAGAACACACAGTATGTAGGTTGGAGACCCAGTAAATTTTTTAATCCAAGCTCAGAAATCATACTTGTTAGCTAGTTTATGTTCTGCAGAACAAAGATAAGGTGTCTATATTCATTCATTTATTCAACAAACATTTCCTATGGGCCCTGTATGTCTCTTAAAAAAGAACAAATAAAAATCTTTCCCTGTTTGGAGTATACAGGGAGGAAAGGAAGAAAATAGACTTAATAAGTCTGCTATATAGTAAGGGGAAAGAAGGGCTGGGTGCCCTGGGGAGTGGGACACGCTGCCAACTTCTATAGGAGTGAGGGTGGGCCTCAGTGAAAAGGTGACATTTGAGCAGACACGAGAAGGAAATGAGAGTGCACACGCCAGGCCCGGGGTGGACTGCTTCAGGCTGAGGTGAGGCAGGATTAAGAGCCAGAAAGCCACGGTGGCCAAAATGGAGTGAGTGACAGGTGCAGAAAAGGAGTTGAGGCCAAAGAAGTGGAAAAGGCGGGCCTTGTTGGGCTGTCGGGACCACTGTGAAGATTAGGGCCCTCTTCAGAGCCAGATGGGAGGCAATGGAAGGTTTTGTACCCATTGAAACGGAAGGTGGGGAAGTGGTTCTATCCATTTTAATGAGATGACAAATAAAAGTGGTCACAAGATTGTAGCATTTGGTTCATCCATGTATGATCTTCATATATTCCTATTTAACTGAACTGATTGATGATAAATATTTGCTATCTTTTTTTTTTTTTTGGTCCTAGGGATTGAACCCAGGGGCATTCTAGCTCTGAGCTACACCTCCAGCACTTTTTATTTCTTATTTTGAAACAGGGTCTTGCTATATTGCTGATACTGGCCTGGAACCTGCATTTCTCCTGTTTCAGCTTCCCAAGTACTTGAGATCACAGGCAGTGCCACTGTGCCCAGCAAATATTTGCTATCTTGGGAGCCACTTGTGAATAAGATTATGCTCCATCCCTTTCAACCCATTCACACTTGCAATGATTTGATTTAGTGTTCACATTGTGTCTGGGTGGTTAGGCATTTTGAATGTGGATGACAAATGTAGAAAAACATCACAGGGGTTATTTTGCATAGATGTCAGCCATTGTGTCATTCAGGATGTGTTTGGCTATGAATGCTAGTCATTGCTTTTGAAGGCAGGGAATCACCTTGGCCAGGGCAGCAGGGTGGGCGTGCAGAGGGACCTTGGCAAGGGCACCACTCTCTGTCCTGTCAGGCTGCAGCTCCCCAGGGACTGTGGGGAAGGCTCAATCCTTTCTCAACCCAGTTCTTCTGGGTGTTTTGGTCTGTTGATTTTCCATTGTCTGTAACCCAAAGCAACATATCTTTCTTGGCATGTTTGGAAAGGTAGCTGTTGCTAAGATTATTGGATTCACAAGGGAAAGTACTTGTGTTTATACAGTCACAGGGCATTTTTTAATCAGAATATTGAATGGTTATGGGCATAGAATAGGTAATTTTCTCCTAACAATTTTAATACAATGAATAATAACTAGTTAACCTGACATAGTCATTGCTCCAAGGAGTTGGATATTTAATAAATACTTTTTCTTTTCTGGAATTTATGTCCCAGTTATTACATTTAGAATGAGAATGCACACCCATCACAAAATACCTTTTAAGCTCCCTCTGGAATTCAACATAATTAAAAGCAGCAAGTGTTTATTAAGTTTCTGGGAATATTGGCACAATGTGAGAAATTTGGGATACCCAAAAAGTAGGAGCAAATGATGTCCTAATTATGTAAAGGAATAAAATCCTTTCCAGTTTTCAGTTCCCAGTTTGTGCTTCTGAGAAATTCTTTCTTCAGATTGGACAAGATAATTGACTCTTTTTGTGTGTTTGTGTGTGGTACTGGGGATCAAACCTAGGACTGTTCTACTTCCAAGCTATATCTATAGCCCTTTTTATTTTTGTTTTGAAACAGTGTCTCAATAGGTTGCTGAGAGTCTCACTAAGTTGCTGAGGCTGTCCTCAAACCTGCAATCCTCCTGTCTCAGCCTCCCAAGTACTGGGATTAGAGATGTGCGCCACAACGCCCAGCTAATTGACTCCTTTAATTGGTCCCCTCACTCTGCAAAGAAACAAGAAGGATGAGACCTTCCTTTAAGATGTTCAGGCAGTAACATATTCATTGCATCTATACTCTGTGAGCTCCAACAGGGCAAAGAATTCAACTTTGGAAACAGTGGTATCTGGAGAAGAAACAGAATTTTCCTAATAGGAAGTGAAATGTAGAATGGAACAATTTTGAGATTCCCTGCAGTTCTTTCCTTAGCATTTGACAATCCCTTTGCTTTTGGGGGTCACTGATATCTAGTCTTTACCTCGTGCCCTTGTGAGGTTGCTGTGTTAAGGCTTATTCTCCCACCACATTGACCCTTCCTCCAGTGGCTGTAGGCTTAAAAAACTCCAAATAGCTTTATGGATATATAACTCACACACCATACAATTCATCCATTTAAAGTGCACAATTCAAGCCGGGCGTGGTGGCGCACGCTTGTAATCCCAGTACTTTGGGAGGCGGAGACCGGAGGATTCGGGTTCGCGGCCAGCCTCAGCTCTCTCTCTCTCTCTCTCTACTTAGGCCCTCCGCAACTTCGTGAGACCTGGTTTCAAAATAAAGTATAAAAAATAGGGCCGGGGGTATAGCGCGGAGGTAGAACGCCCCTGCGTTCAATCCCCGGTACTGCAAAAATAAATAAATAAATAAATAAAGTGCACAATTCAATGTTCTTTTTCCTGAATAATCACAGAGATGTGCACCCATCACTAGTCAATTTTAGAGCATTTTCATCACCTCAAGAAGAAACCTCAGTATTCTTTAGCTATTGTCTCTCTCTTCTCATCCAGCCCTAAGCAATGACTAATCTGCTTTCTTTTTATTTTTAGAAAAGACGTGGGGAGCTGGGCATGCTGGTGCGCACCTATAGTCAGTCCCAGCTACTCGGGAGGCTGAGGCAGGAGGATCACTTGAGCCCAGAAGTTTGGGGCCAAGCTGGGCAGCATAGGGTGACACCATCTCTTTAAAAGATAGAATGAAATCTTGGAAATGCTTAGGAATGAGCACTTTGCTCTAAGCTTCCACCTCGCCCTGTCACTGTTTTGGGTCAGTTCTTCACCAGAGCCTCACCTTTCTGTGTGCTCTCTTCTTCTGTCACAGCCAGTGTACCGGGGGACAGAGGGCTGGGTGACAGAAGCAGTGACACAGAGAGTAGTTGAGGGTTCGGTCGGGCTCAGCACAGTGTTCTCAGGTGGACCCCAGCCTTGATCCCAGCTCTGGAGAGCATCCTCAGCCTGACATCTTGAGGCCTACCTGCAGATTTGTCTTTCTGCACAAAGGCATCTTGTTGACGAGCTTTTCACTTTGCACTTTGCTTTAATTTACATTCCCCTTCTACTCTGCTGGCCTTTGAGATTTTTTCATTTTTCTTTACTGGGCTCGTCAGGGAACAAATGTGTAATCCTTCTGGCTTCTGCTGTCAGTCAGCTTGAATATTGTTGCCTTCTCAGCTGTAAGCATTATCACCCTGGCTCAGCTCTCCCGCTTTGTCCTTGGTTTTGGAAGCACAGTGAATCAACACATTTTATCTTTGCCAAAGGCAAAAATCTTAACCACCTTACAGCAGCATGAATCTGTCAAATCATCCCAAAGATGCAAGGCGCTATACACTATGGAAATGGAGATGCCCCCTCTATTGAAGGCTGTTGTTCCCTCTCATATTAAAACACTTTAACATCCAGACCTGAGCACTTCCAAGAAGGATAAGCATGCTGGGAGGTACAGGTAGGGGTGTCTCAGGGGGAGGGTCCCCCTCATCGCTGGTGGGCAAGTTAGCAAAGAGCTTTGTAGAGGAGAACCATGAAACTAGTCCTTTATAAGACAATAAGTAGAAGAATTTTGGTGATTTTCTTTTGGCTTTCCAGTTCAATTTTTGTTTAGAAAATTAGAAGGCCTTTAACCATTTTGTTTTAATAAATACAAGATGTCAGGCTTTAAAAAATACTGCTGCAATTATATACTTATGGCATTAAAATGTGTGGTATTAGAAAGCCTCTTATTTCTTAAATAGGCTTATTCATACTCCAACTGATGTAATCAGAACTGTAAAGACTGGAACAAAACTGCATATAATCCAGTAAAACTTTTGTTTGAGGGTCTTTTGCTTATTAAAAATTTACTTCATGGAGGAGTCCAATCCTGTTGTACCTTGAAAAACACCCTTACTTGATAAACATGAAATAAAGTATTTTATTTAATGACTTATATATCTGGGCACTTCCTATGATATTTCCTTAAATTTTTTTTCTGAAGTCTTAGTTAATAAAGCACATAGTCCTGTTAGGTTATTTCAGTTCATGTAAGGGAAAAGCAGTATTGCCTGGTGTGTTCTTAATCTTCAGAGCCATAAGGACAAACCTTTCTCCTCTGGCACCCCAGTGAAGACACAGGGAGAGTGAAAGAGGGTGACACACCTTTACTTACATTGGTCTGGTCGTGGCTGAGTGAATAGGTTTCCCATGAAAGTCCTTTTTTCCTTTTCTGGATCATAGCTGAGCCATCGACCCTATATGGCAAAGATTCCCTGCTCAGTGATGAAATGCCAGCAGATGACATTCCTTCTAATGAGTCACAGTCAATAAAAATTGTTTTCCAAATGAATGAGAGTATGCTTCCAACACCACGCAGCAT
Source organism: Glis glis (assembly GCA_004027185.1). NCBI lineage: Eukaryota > Metazoa > Chordata > Mammalia > Rodentia > Gliridae > Glis > Glis glis. The sequence goes on along the minus strand of PVJS01012657.1, from coordinate 18,323 downwards.
AAAAGAAAAACTTATCAAATAAAAACATCTTGTGTCATCAACTGAGCTCAGACAGACCCTTCACTTTTGTAAGCAAAGTGAAACGTGTTTCCACACAAAGTGAAAACCCAGTCTGTCCTTATTTTTCCTTGGATACATATGTTATATGATATGAGGAAATGAGGGAGATGCACATTGGAAAATATTTGCAGGGTTTGGGGACTGAGAAGCTGCTCAAGAGTTTTGTGCACAATAATAATGAAATGTCTAAAGGTATTTTACTCTTGAGGGCTTTAATATGATGATATTAATATGATGATGATACTTATTAATATAGCATATTTGATATTGAATATAGTCTTTTTTGTGGTACTGGGAATTGAACCCAGGGCATTCTACCTCCGAGCTATACCCCCAACCCTTTTTATTTTTTATTTTGAAACAGGACCTTGCTAAGTTGCCGAGGCTAACCTTCAACCTGCAATCCTCCTTTCTTAGCTTCCCAAGTACTGGGATTAACAGTGCAACACTGTGCCCTGCCTTGCATATGATCTTAACATGGAATAGCAGTGACCTTGCTATTAGGAGAAGAGAAAATTTACCAGTGCATTTCTATTCTGTTGCTGCTAAAGAAACTGAGGATGAACTTAGTGAAGCCACCAAGGATCTTTAAGGTGTGTACACATCAGACACAGACAGGCATGCCCTTTGGGCTCAGAGAAAATGAAAATGAATTGAAGGAACAATAATATAATGACTGGTCAAAGGCTAGCTATCATTATGGTGAGATGGACAAAAGAAAATCTTAGAGAAAATGAAAGCAAGCCATATGACATATTTTATGGTACAGAAAAGAGGGTGTAAATAACAGGACTGGCTTTCATCAAATTCCCTGAAGGGAAAATAGGCAGTGTAGAAGATTCATCTATAAATCAGGGTAAATCCACGACAGAATAAGATGAAGGATTTAAGTTCGGCCAACATGCCAAGGTGTAAATGACTTCATAGACAATTGAGAATCCACTTGGACCCTGCCCTTGACTTCTCTCAAGTACGTGCAATAAAGTTACCTAGTGAGAAAAGAGGTAGGGCTGGACATTAAATTCTTATCCTCCCATCAAAAGTTTGTTTGTTTAAATTATCCAGATGCCTTGGGTAATGTCTGGTGCCTCTCTTTTGTTGGAGAAACTAACTGTATCTAGAGAAAGTAATTCAAGTGATAGGAAAGGCTCTTAATGAGAAATGGCTGGAATAAAAGGTGGAGGGGGGAGTATTTAATGAGAAACCTACTGAGAACAGAGGCCGGCCAGGGAAAGTTAGGAGAAAGAGGGACATGCTCCTCTCAGGGAGGCAAAGCGGAGACAGAGGAGAGCTGCCCAGCAGTTGCTTTCTGGGGAGAGATGATGGTTCAGAGGAGAAGGAATGCTCAGAAGGCTACACTGGAGGGAGGAATGGGGTGGGTGTGGAGCCCTGCGTGGGGAGAGCTTCCATTCTCTCCCTTTCCTATAGATGCCACACTCACATCAGTATTAGTTATCTTCTGAGCATGTTGAGTTGCTGATCAGAACATTTTTTCCTTTTATTTTTGGTACTAGAGATTGAATCCAGGGGTATTCTACCTCCAAGACATACCCCCACCCCCATTTTTTTATTTTAAAGCAGGGTCTCACTAAGTTGCTGAGGGTCTGGCTAAGTTGCTGAGGCTGGACTTGAACCTGCAATCCTCCTGTCTCAGCCTCCCAAACATTGGGATTACAGGTGCGACCTACCATGCCTGACTTGATCAGAGCTTTTATTAGCTACCCATTACCTATCAAAGTACAGTCATTCCTTAGGATCCCTGACGGTTAGTTCCAGGACCCCTGCACATACCAAAATCCACAGATGCTCAAGCCTCTTACATAAAATGGCATAGTATTTATATACAACCTACACATATTCTCTTGTATGCTGTATTTTCTTAAATTTTTTTTGTGTGGTACTGGGGATTGATCCCAGGGGATTCTGCCTCTGAGCTGCACCCCCAGCTTTATTTTATTTTTTATTTTGAAATGGGGTCTCACTATGTTACTGTGATCCTCCTGTCTCAGCCTCCCAGGTACTGTGATTACAGGGCATGCACCACCATGCCCGGTTCTCTCATATACTTTAAATGATCTCTAGATTACTTATTATATCTAATATGATGTAAATGTCATGTTAATAGTTGTTACCCTGTATTGATAAGAGAATAGTGACAAGAAAAAAGTCTGTACACATACAGTACAGATGCAATTTTTCTCCCCAAATCTTTTCTATTCACGGTTGGTTGAATCCTGGGATGCAGAACCTGTCGATATGGAGGGTCTGCTATGTGTTCAAACCTCTTTTCCTGGTATTCAGAGCTTTCTGTGGTTTTAAACTTCTTTTCCAGCTACATCATTAGATTAATTATCACACATTCCCCAGTTCCTAAATGTAGCTTGAATTTTTCTGCCTCTTTGCTCCACCTCTCAATACTTCCTTTCCCACTCAACTCCCTGCCCACTGAAAACCTTTAGGGTCCAGAGAAAACCCCCTTTTCACGAAGCCTACCCCACCCGCCTTGCTCATGCCAGCTGAAGGCACTGCTTCCTTGCTGTGACTCCATAATACTCTGGTAGCCTTTCTGACTCAGATGCAGGCTGTCTTCTTTCTCCACTATCATGTATTTGTGTGGTACTTTGCAGCTCATCAGTATTTTCACAAACTTTGCTGTTATCAGGAGATTAGTGTTCCCATTTTGTAGATAGCTCAGCCTTTGAAAATTTACATGACTTGTCCATAATCATAAAGCTAAAATTCGATAGAATTGGAATGCAAACTCAGGTTTTCTGACGCTAAATCTAGCAACTGCTTATCTCTTAGTACTGTCCTGAGCTTTTTTTTTTAAGTCTAATAAATATGACAGTAATTTTCTAATTCTCTCCCAGATCCAAGGAGAGATTTATCCACAGACTGCAATGTTTCAGAAGCCAAAGAGTAGGTCATTTTCATTTTTGTGTATAATGCACATTCTCAGGCTCAACCCAGACCTGTAGAATCAGCGACTCTAGGGTGAGGTCTAGCCGTCCTCGTCCTAACAAGCCCTCCTGGTGTCTCCTGCATGCTCATGTCTGAGAGTCAGGGCTCAGGGCTGTGCAAGAGGATTATCCTTGTTTTGTGGGGCCCGTGTCTTCCAGAAGCTATAGGGGCATTATCGGATCATTAGCAGGTACACAAACTTCAGTTCTCAGAGCAGAGGATGGCTTATAGTGCTGAGTGAGCAAAGATTTTATCAGGATAAAATAATTTAAAGACTAGCCTGACGAGATCATGATCTCTGAGGGGTGTTGTCTTACCTGGAAGGCAGGTGTCAAGCGGAGCTTTAAATGGAGAAAGTAAGAAGACAAGGACGTTGAAAGGGAAATTCTTCATGGGTGTCAGAAAAACTCATGGGGAGGGGACAAAAGCTTTATTATGGAATTTTAATTTGGGGAAGAAATGACATTTGAAAAAAATTAAAAGAATATTTGCTGAAAACTGCTGACAACAGGCCTGTGGTACAGGGTGGAATAATTGCGGAGGATTACCAGGGTAGAGAGCTCATAAAGATGCATTTAAGAACCAGGTTAACCCCTCACACCCAAGAGGGGCTTTGACCAGAGTCCCCAAGACCATTTTACTCAGGCAAACACCAATAGGAATTCAGCTGTAGGCTGTTTTAATTAAACAAATGCATTGTTCTAAAGAGGAAGATAAATGCAGAGTGTTCCTGGTTTCTTCAAGCTATTTTAAATAATGCAAAATGTTGGTCGTAACTCTCTTAGTCTGTTTTGTGTTATTTATAATAGAATATCACACACTGGGTAATTTACAAATATCAAACCCAGGGCCTAGCACATGCTAGGCAAGCTCTTTACCACTGGGCTACATCCACAGCCCACAGGCTGGGTAATTTATAAAGAAAAGAAATTTACTTCCTATGGTTCTAGAGGCTGGGAATTTGAATATCAAGGTGCTCAGATCTGGTAAGGGCCTTTGTGCTGTGCCATCCCACAGCGGAAAGCAGAGGGGCACGAGAGCTCCCATTAACAAGGAGGACAGAACCTGCTCTTGTAACAACCCACGCTTGTGGTAATGGTACACGAACCTGTCCATGGTGACTTAATCACCCCTCATTAGGCTCTGCCTCCTGACACAGTTGCAATGCAGATAAAGTTTCCAACACATGAACTTAGGGCAATACAAAGTGTAGTACTCACATTTGAAACATGTCTAGAATTAGCTAGCAAAAAAGAGGAATTTGCAAAGTTCAAATGACCATATCTCCCACATAATCCTCTGCCCCAATGGAGATGCCCTGCAAGTGTCCAGGAGCCCTCCAGTGTCCACTGTCATTGATGTTTTGAGAGAATGATCTGGGAACCATCTGCTCAGTGTGGGAAGTCCAGCACCCCTGCCCTGATCTTCCCATATGTCTTCACAGGGTTCATGGTCTCCTCAGCCTTGCAATTACCTTCTTTTCCATGGTCACTTGGTTTCTAGATGTTTCTGTGAACTCTAGCACCTCAGAACTCTAAATGTGGAAATGCCATCAGTGTGGAACTTGGTCCCCTCCTAGGTCTTCCCCTTCCCCCACACATCATTAACCAGGCTCCTGCAGGAACAGGCTTTTAGCAAGGAAACTGGCTAAACTGGGGAGAAAACAGCGTGGTTCAGAGTGGGTTACTATTTAAAATTTAATGTCATACTAAAATATTTATTAATGAAATATGTATGGAATTTGCTTCAGGGTAACTTCTCCCAGAGGGGTGAGTGAGTGAGAATTTTAGAGTTAATAATTGTTGAAGTTTGGCAGGGTGTGGTGGCACTGGCCTTGTAATCTCAGTTCTTGAGAGACTGAGACAAGACAAGAGGATCCTGAGTTTGAGACCAGCATCAGTAATTTAGAGAGGACCTCAGCAACTTAGCGAGACCATGTTTCAAACTAAAAAGATAAAATAGCAATGGGGTGTAGCTCAGAGGTAGAATGCCCCTGGGTTCAATCCCCAGTACCAAAATAAAAAAAAATAATTGTTGAAGTTTGGAATGGTGCAATGGGGTCAATTATATTAGACTATTCACCTTTTAATTTGTTTGAAATTTTCAAATAACATTCAAATAATAAAGTCACTTTTAAAAATGTGGATGCTGATATTACTGTGCTAGTATCCCTCAGCCATGCCTAGCATGGGCAGTTTCTCTCTGGCCATCTTTTCCCTCTGACATGTTTGTTTAGATCCCCCTTCCTCTTACTACCAGGTCTTTACCTCTCTTTTTCTACAACTCACTAAATCTCTATCTTTCCTGCTTAAGGGGAATACTATGAAAATAAACACAAAAACCTTAAAACCTTTACTTCTTCCTATATAATCAAGCAATTTAATTCCTCTTTGTGTAGATTTCTCATTAGCCTACACTCGAAGAACCTACTCTTATAACTGTATATAGCTATTTATATTTTCTTTGTGAACAAAAGGGGCTCTCTCCTCCTGAAGAACTCTGCCTTCCTCCTAGTCCCCTCTGGATCTTGCACCCAGATTTAAAACGTATTGCATTCCCTCCCCACCATTAGAATGCTAGCCTTTGCTTAGCCTCAGAGTAGAAGAGAAAACAAGAATGATAGACATTTCTTTTGACTCCAGGAAAGGAAATTTAGTCTCTATCCAAAACCTTTGGCCAGGAGAGGTCCAGTATGAATGTTGACTATTCATTGTCTCTTGTTTAGAGTGGAAGGAGATTGGGGATTCCCTAAATCCCCTAAAACTCTCATTTTCTACATATTCCTCTTCCTTTACACTCCTTTTACTCCCTTTACCAGAACTTCTGGCACTTAATGTGTTGACTCATGATGTTTTATCACTTCCGTTTTATCACTTCCTCCTCTCACTTGGGCTCTCTTCCAGCAGAGATGCAAATGAGTTGTCAAATGACAGTAGGCAAGGAAAAATGGGAGGCTTTCTGTACTACAGAAACTTGATTGTCTCAGCATTAGTAATCTGGAAGGGATGGTGACAAACTGAGACAGAGATGACAGGGTAAGCTGGATAAGGAGCTATCCCCTGCTTCCATTGTGCAGTCGCTCTCTGTATCCTCTGAAGTCCAGACTCCACAGCACCTATCTGTATGTGTAAAAGACGCCACAGCAGGAATGATCTGCACATCTTGAGGGTACTAAGCTCAGCTGTGAGATTCATTAAAAGAAATATTGAAAGGAGCTTGCCATGCTCCTAAATCTGTCTTCCTCATTTTAGAGAGCAGCTACTTGCTTGAGAACATTTAGGCAAATGGCTTCTCTTCTTCCTACTTCCCTTCAAGGGCCAGAAGGTCAGACAGAAAGCCCACGTCAAACCTGAGGTGTGAGAAAATGCCTTTCTAGGAACATTAGGAAAGCTAGTAATGAAATACCCAGAGAGCCATAATTACGTGACTCTAGTCTAGTCAGTTCGGGGTAAGGTAGGGTGTGGCATGGGTTGGAGAGTTGTGGGGAGGCTAGAATCTCCTAAATGCTATAAGCCATCTGAGTAGGGCAGCCTGATAAAATATGGGATACCCACTTATATTTGAATTTCAGATCAACAACAAATGAATTTTTAACATACACATAGCCCAAATTTTGCATGGGACACACATACACTAAAAAATATATTTGCTATTGATCTAAAATTCATTTTTAACTGGGGCCCCATATTTTTTATTTGTTGGTAATTCTAGGATATCCCAGTCCCTGTAGTGGTCCAGTCAATCAGACCTTTTATTGCTTCACTGAATGTAACTAGAGACCACTGCACATCTATTAGCATGAAACAAACACAGTGACTGTGGTAATATGCCTTATCTTGACCCACTTTAATTAAAAACATCACTTTTCCCTCTTGGGAAATGTTGCTAAAACAATGGATGTGCTATGAAAACAATTCACATCCAATTTGGTTGAGTAAGCAGTGGTCTATACATATTATGGAATATTATGTGGCCACTAAAATGATGTTGTAAAAGTATACTTACTGACATGGATAAATTCTCATATTGCTGAGTGAACAATAGCTTCAAAGCTCCATATTTATATTACATTTTTTGGAATAGACTTAATATTACATATACTTCTTAGGTATATGATAACATTTTAATCTACAAGGGTACACATGAAAATTCTCAAAATGGTTACTGCTGGGTAGTAGGATTATGAATACTTATGTTCCCCTTGTCATTTCTATTTTTAATTTTTCCACAGTTATCATATATGACTTCTATAATTATATATCAATAATGCACACACATGCATATATATTATATATAATACATATACATATATATTTATTTAAATTCACTTCTTTTTGTGGTGGTGGGAGTCGAACCCAGCTCCTTACACATGCTGGGCATGTGCTCTACCACTGAGCGACACCCTCAGACCAATTATATGTATTTTAATCACATGCACACACTTCCATCTCAGTTTGGAGAAGTAACCAAACATTTAAATGGATATGTGTAGACACTCTGCCTTCTGTTCCATCTGACATTAATGCCCTTTCCATGCAGCTGGATGGGGCTCAGACCCCGCAATGGTTACAGGTTACTCTACTTTTGCAGAGAAGGATGTAGAAAGAGACTGGTAGGTTCAACACATAGTATCTCTTATTTTCCCCTCATTTCCTAGGTAGGATGGCCATCACCTCAGTTTGACTGGGACTGAGAGCTTTCCCAGACTTTCAGTGCTAACTGGAAAAATCCTAGGCAAAGTAGGACCAGTTGTTCATGTTATTCCTGGCAGGTTTGGAAAGAATGGCTAGCACTGCTGCAAGTACATAGGTGAGTTTCTCACTTACTCTGTGGTCTGAGGCCTCTTGAGACGTTTCCTATGAAGCTGCTGCTGTCCTGTGGGGTGCTCTGTGAGCTCGTCAGGGTGGGATCAGTACTCAGAGGAGGCTTTCTGACTCTGTAGGAAGCAGAGCTGGTTTCAGATGGTGACACCTTCTCCTCTGCATTTAGCCCAGTGCTTGCATTTGTTCTGTGTCTGAACCTCAGTAAGTGACATGAAATGGAGTGTTATCTGAATAATTCAGGCCAAATCGGCTATTCAATGACTTAATTTCTCATTTCCATTATTATTAAACACTGAACCCATCAATGTTGCTGGGATTGCATTTATTGTAATCTGTGCCCATTCTGCTAGAGCTCTTGGTATCCTTTTTATTATTAAAGTGAAAGAGGAAGGGGTCAGGAGTGGGGGCTAGCAAACCACAGCTGGTGTGGATAGGAAGTCTGCATGTGATGCAAGCAGAAGTCTGTGGAAATGGCCTAGAGATTAACAATGTGTAGCTCTCTGTGTGATGTATGTGTGCACATTTGTAGATGGTGGGAAGGAGGCTGCAAAGGGAACCAAAGCCGGTTTAACAAAGGAAAGCTGTGGCCTCACCTTTCTGCGAGTCAGTCAGCCCGTTTAGAAGCAGCACACCTTCTTTTCTACCAGATGAATCAGGATGTTCTCCTGGGTAATTTCTGGGAATGTATTGGATTGCTCACAAGTACATCATCCCTTTGGATCATAGTGTTCTAGCATGTTCCTTTGGGGATGTGAGGATGTGTGTCTCCACAGAATGGGTCATGCACATCTGCTGGGCAGATCAGGAGAGCGAGTTAACAGACCTGCTATGTATTCCAATGCCCACCACCCTGAAGGGCAACATTACAGCTATTTCCTAGACCACAGAACCAGCATGTGCAGGAGAGCGTAGAGGCCTGACCTTAGGGTCAGACAGGCCTAGAATGGATTGCAGCACAACCATTTCCCAAGTGGGTGCTATTTGGCAAGTTATTTGACATCACCAATGCTTGGTTTCCTCAAACAGACAATGAGAACAACAGAGCTCCTGCCTCATTTTCATCTCTCCCCTTCTCCACTGACCTTCTCTCATCTGTGCTCTGCAGTACATATAGAACCGACAGTGAAATCCATCTGAAGTACGTTCCAGACTAATCTTCGTGTGCACAGTTCCCTCAAGTTAGGAGACTGGATCAGAGGAATTCAGGATTTGTCTTCTCTGAGAAAGGCTTTGATGGAGGAGTTCATAAAATATGTCATGTGGACCATTGGTGGTTCACTGTGGTCCTGCAGGTGTTGCTGAAGAAGGCAGGGGAGGAAGCTTATGTTGCCCTGTGAGGAGGAAGCACAGGGAGACCCTGAATCTGAATGAGAACTCCTGGTTCTGTCCTGAGAGAAGGGTTGATTCCTCAACTCAGGATTCGCAGAGTCCTTGTCTTACCTGTAGGAAAAGAATTTCAGCACGCATCAGTCAGACATTGACAGAGATTTATTTAGGAAAGTAAGAAATTCTTGTTCAAGGGACAATGCAGGCCATCCCAAAACTGAGAGAGGTGCCTGGGCTCTTTTTTATAGTGGACTTTTGTGAGGGTAGGCAGGAGGAGGTATGTGAGCATGACCTCAGTCCAGTAGACACATGATTTAGGGTGCTCCCGGTCATCTTCCTGGTCCTGACCTTCATTGTCCTTTCAATACATTTTGTTTCAACTGTTCAAGGACATCCAACAGTGCCCAAGATTACCCCTTTGTGTGACTTCTGCTGTCTACTCAACAGATACCTCCCTGAGGATAGTGAGCAGTGCTCAGGGTAATGAGCAAAGACTTGTAAATTCCTCAGAAACTTTTGGGTCTTACAGGCCTCACCAAAGGCTCCCATATGAAAGTTACATTTTCCTTTTTTATCTCCTTTCTACCTATTTATTTTATTTCTTCTATCCTACCTTGGTTCCACATTCAGAACTCTGGTGAGACCAGGCTTTCTTCTCCTGGTCACCCTCTCCATCCTACCAAGAGCCTACATCATCTAACCCTTTGCTGTTCTTCACCAGAACACTAAATGACAAGGCTTGGGGAGTCAGAGCAATGTTTGGAGTTTCATTTGTTTTATGAATGGAAAAATAGGGATATGAGGTGGAAGAGTCCACTTAGCTTTCTGGTGAAATAAGGTGTGGTAAGATGGGGTCAGGTGGAGTTTCCTGGTGGGAATGTGAGCAAGGAGTCCAGGGAGTAGGAGGACATGAACTTGAGCATGAGACCGATTCCCTGAAATTACTCAGGAGGGCGTCTCTGACTCGACTGGCAGCAATGCAGGCGTGCTACCTTCTAAGAAGGGATGACTGGCAGCAAGATGAGACCATAATCTGCATTGTGTTGAACTGTCATCTGTCTCACACTGCATCATATGTCCTATCTGCACATGTGTGTACATGACAGACATGGTCGTACATACACCAAGGAGTCAGTATTGAAAATCCCACCTTCTCTTTGTAAGCAAACCTCACCCAAGGACCCAAGGCTCCTGCTCAACCCAGCTATCCAGAACTCAAGTGCTTCACCTTCCTTACATTTTGCAAGAGAGAAAAGGTTCATGAGGGAGCAATGAGAGGAGGGGTGGGATGAACGCAGGTGTGTTTTGCTGGTGAGCAGTTACATTAGTGACAATTTATAGAAAGCAATTGGCCAGAATACATAAAAGCCTTTCAAAGTTCTTGTTTGTGATCCAATAACTCCAGTTCTAAGAATTTACTGTGGTTTTAATGTGACCCCAAAGTTCATGCGTTAGAAACTTAATCCCCAATGCAACGGGACCTTCTAAGAGGTGATGGTCAAAAGCATCGGCCCTTATGATAGATTGATGTGGTTATTGGGAGAGTGGCTTAGTTATCATGGCAGTGCGTTCCTGATGAAGGGATGAGTCTGGCTCCCTTCCTCCCTTTTCTCTCTTGCTCTTCTGTCTTCCATCATAGGGTGATACGGCATGAGGGTCTTCACCAGATGTGGACCTCTAGATCTTGGCCTTCCAAGTCTCTAGAACTGTAAAAATAAATCTGCATTCTTTATAAATTACTCAGTCTTGTGTATTCTGTTATAGCAGCATAAGATGGATTAAGATGGAATCTAGCCAAAGAAAATAATCAGCAAGGTAGATGAGGATATGTTAAGGATGCTTACTATAGCGCCATTTATTATAGTAATATACTGGGAAATTTTTTGGATGACCAAGGATAGGAAACATAAATACATCCAAAGGATAGAATTATGCTGTCAATGGATTTGATATGTTAGATGTATTCATTTTGCAAATACATGCTCATTGTTAATTGTTTAAGAATTCAAAAAAGAAGAAATGAAAGGAAGTCTCCCTATTGCCTCAAACCCTGGTCCTTCTGCATAGATACAATTAGTATCACCAATTATAGATTGTGCTTTAGAGAAGAAATCAGTGAAATATGAAAATGTTTCCAAGGTAATACTAAGTGAAAGAAAGATGAGCTTAAAAAATGAACTTTTTAGTATTATTGCAATTTGAGAGGTTTGGGATTCGAGCACGACAGAAAAAATATTCCAAACTATTCCAGAATGGTGAAATTTGGGGAATTATTTATTTTCTGTATTTTCTAAATTTCTTATGTTGTTAATATTACTTTCTAATACTCAGCATTTAGGGAGCTAAAAATTGCATTCAAGTTCAGAATTCAACAAAGTGCATAAATGATCTTCAAATAATATGTTTTCAAAAATCAAGTATTTTTATATTTGCACATACATGTTCTTCTATTCCCCTATTCTTTTTATCTGTAAGCTTAAAATCACACTACAGGATAATTTCATGCTTTTCTTTTAGACTACCTTGAAAATGATTTTTTCCTCACCAGTCATCCCACTAAATTGTTACATACAAGAAAGTTGGAAAACAGCACCATAAGAAAATTAGTACTATTTGGTAGTCTTGCGCTCAAATTAAAGTGTTCCTGCTTTTTTGTTGTGTTTTGTTTTTTCAGTTTGGACTTTGCCTTTCTATAAATGAACCCATCAAGAAAAATAAATTGGATAGTGTTCTTAGGTCAAAGTCTAATGTTAAGAGAGTTTTCAAAAGAATCCCAAGGGAACATATTTGTCTCGTTAGTATGACAGCACTTAGGAATGAAATATTCAAGTTCCCGAAAATGTTAAATGTATATTTAGGAGTTAAATGTATATTTAGGGTTTATAATGGTATTTCAGAATCCATACATATGTTTTCAAGAGACAGACACTCCTAAGTACCCCCTAAAAGAGCCCTATGATGTTAGGAAGAACCTTCTGCACTAATATTGATGTGCATCTATGTATTTTGATGATGTATCGCTACAGTGCTGTGAACACCCTTTCTGGGGAGTAGTTGGAAGGGTAGCCATTTGCCTGTTTTTGTCAGGAAATCTTCCAGTCTGCACCATGGTATGGATAGCTGGTGGTCAAGTTCATCTCTGAGACTGGGCTGGAACAAGCAAATATCCTGTTTATATTCACAAACTGGTTAATTCATCAAGTAGGTGGCAACATTAGTAATTATATGAACTTAGATTTGCTCTTGCCATGGCTAAGAACTCCTGGGCCTTCACAGAAGTTTAGTAGAAACCAAATGAGCAATTTCTTCCTTCGGTTCTTCCCAAACACATCAGCCTATAATATGACGGCTATTGGGGAGGGTGCTCAGAGCAAAAGGAGCCACCGCCATGGGCAGTGGCATGTCACTTTCACTAGATTTGAATTTCTTCTCATACTCTGGGTTCTTGAGACCTGATGCTTTATGTATTTGAAGATGTATTTTGCCTTAGCTTGCCACGGATACCTTAACACAGACTGGGGAGCTTACACAACACAATTTTATCCTGTCACAGTTCTGGAGGCCAGAAGTCTGAGGTCAAAATGTCATAGGGCTGGTTCCTTCTGAGGACTGAGAGAGACTCCCTTCTGGGGCCCTCTCCCAACTTCTGTGGCTTGTTAACAATCTTCAGTGTCCCAGGACTTGTGAACACATCACTCCATCTTGGCCTTCATGTTCACCTGGCATTTCCCCTGTGTGTGTTTCTTCCTTTTATAAGGACATCAGCCATATTGCATTAGTGTCTCACCTTATTTCCGGATGACCTCATCTTAACTAATTACATCTGCAAAAGCACTATTTCAAAATAAGATCGCATTCCTAGTTACTGAGAGCTGAGACTTCAACACCTTAATTTTGGGGGGACACAATTGAGATAAGCATGACAAAGGTCAGCTTGACCTGATCTGAACACTGATTGCCTGATGAAGTCTTTCTTGGATCCTACAGCAGTACTATAAAAAACATGTTTCTGCTGTGATCACAGCAGTTATGCATCATGTAAATTTGTGTCATTGCTTTTAGATTTGATGGTAAAATAATGTATCATGTATCAGTATTATTTTTAGTAATAATATACTATCTACATATGCATGCAAATAGTATACAGGTCAACTGAAAAGTATATGAGATGTGGTTTATGATTTCTGAGAGTTTCTTCCATTTTTCAAGGTCAATAATATCTTTTACTTTTTCATTTTGGTTTAGAAACTTACTTATTCCACATTAGGTCAAGTTTCCACTCAGGCAGTTCTGTGTTGTCAGAGCAGAAAGCCACAGCCTGTGTAGTGAGCATGGTGGGAGGGGATCCTCTAGATCTCGACCATTTCTACAGTGATATTTCAGGATTTTTGCATCTCAGCCACGAGTGGGCACTGCACAGGTGTTTAACAGTGGATGTTATGTTAACAGTAATGTTGCCCTCTTAGTTCTAAAGATTGTTGTTCACCTTGTCTGTTCCTTGATGTCCTTCATGGAGAAATTGGTGGATCCTAGTAGATAATACAAGTTTCCTGGAATCTAATCCTTCAGAGAACAGATAGGGATTACCCTCTCACCAGAGGCAGGAGAATACATCTGCCACAGAGAGCAAAACAGTGCTTAAGGAAACACAATGTTAGTCCTTCAGTATTCCAGAGAACTTCACCTACCAGGAAACAGTTGCTGAAGGCATGGGGACATCAAAGGATGAGATGAAAAGACACAACATCCACAAAAATAATGTTTGTAAAATGGCTTAAGACTTGAGAAATAATTATTTTGTCAAAGGAAGAGGTATATGTGAGTTTTAAGGGAAGATGCTAATGTGTTTAAAATGCTACACATCATTCAAAGGTAGAAAAAATATGTTGTTTTTTTATTATGGTACCCCTCATATCCATCAGCCAGCCTCAGCAATTAGTAATAATTGTTATCAATTAATTGAATGACAGTAGCCCTTTAAAAGCTTTGCTGGAGAATATCACAAATAGCAGACACGACATTGAGGAAAATAGATTAATTGGGGTATTTCTCGATGAGCTCCAATTTCTAAAATAATAGCATAGCACAATGCAGACATTAAGGATCCTTGTGGACTCTCATAACCGACTCAGGCAACCTGCAGAGGCTCCTCAAGGGACAGAGGACCCCACTCCCATTCTCAGTGTAGACTTGGGCAATATTCCAGGGCCTCTCTGCAAGAGTTAGGGATTGATATTTTCCTAGCAATCCTGTAGTCGCTGTGAGCACCAAGCCTCTCAGTCTTTCCAATCTGAGAACCTCTTTGATGTGGGTAAAACCCTCCCCCCATCTGCCCCACCTGCTTGCTCTGCCCACAAGGGAGAGCTGGGCACTGTTCCCTCACACTCTCTGCCTGGTGTTTTGATGGATGATGAGTTTCCAACAACCCCGCTGCTCAGAGCAAAGACCAAATCTCCTTTTCTCTCTCCTCCATGTGCTGGCTGGGGAACGTAAATATGTTTCTCATTATTTGGCCTGTTTTATGATGTGAGTTCCTGTTGGGGTTCATTGCTTTGGGGATTACAAGGTATTTCATCTCATACAGGTCTTAGCCCTTCCCTAATGCTTAACAATGGCACTCTGTCTGAAGACAGGAAACCCAGAAATGTTTTGCTAAATTTAAAGGCTCAACCAAATATTAAGGTGGGAGAGATCTTTCCTATTTTTAAAAAACATGTACCTTCATATGGCTGCTGTGTATATGTATTATGGGGGGGTACGTGAAATGGACAGGTGGGTGGTAGGAGGAAACCAAAGATAATTAATTCCCAGGTTCAAAGCCATTGTGGCACAATGAAAAGAGAGCAGACTTTGGAGCCAGGAGGTCTGGTTTGAATCCTGAGTTTTCTAACTGGCTGTTGGAACAGCTAGTGCTTTGTAAAAGGCAATTTACCTTATTACTCCACTTTACTTTCATATGTTCAAGAGGAGGATAATATAACTTTCTTGGAATTGTGGCAAAGATTAAATGAGATGCTGAATTAAAGTACCTGGTACATTATAGGTATTCAATAAAAAGTACCTGTTATTACTAATATTATTTAAGAAACTGGGTCTCACTATGTTGCTCAGGTTGGCCCCAGACTCCTGGGTTCAAAGTATCCTCCTGAATCAGCCTCTTAAGTATCTAAGACCACAGGTGCAAGACATCACACCCAGCTCAAAAGTTCTTCATCTTTGTCTCCATCTTCATCTTCTTCTTCACTGGGGATTGAACCCCAGGGAATTCTAACTCTGAGCTACACCCCCATCCCTATTTTTTTTTAAACAGCTAAGTTGCTAAGGCTGGCCTCGAACCTGTGATCCTCCTGTCTCAACCTCTCAGGTACTGGGATTATAAGTGTGCACCACCATGCCTGGTTCCTCTTCTTAAAATCTGACTGGGCATTGGTGAGGAGCTTAGCATTGCAAATGCAGGGGCTGTGGCCATAGGTGCCCCAGTCAATGGAATCAATGTTTGTTGTAGAGCTTTGCTTGTTTATAATAGAGCTCTGCAGCTCATTTGCCTTTGCTACTCTCTCTTACCTCCTCATCTATAGGATCATCTGTAGGGGGTGGGGAAGTGCTATGACAGCTCCATGGGCAAGTCACTAGGCCTTACTAGCCTCACTGAAGAAGCATCCGTGATGCCCCTGCCAACCAGCTCCGGGGCGCTGCATCATCTGTAATATGGAAATCATAATAATCCTCACTTTCGTCATAGGGCTGACCTGAAGTTCAGATGAGATAATGTCTGTGAAAGTACTGGGGAAACTCAAGCACCTTCTAAAAGCACTGCCCTGGGCTTGAGGCAGACAGGACATTTACTCCATGCCATTCATGAGATTTAACTACAAACTCTCCATTCCCAGGCATTCAGCAGAGAGCAAACACATTCTGTTTGGCTTTAGCACTAAATGAAAAGTAAACAGTACCTTTTCAGTTGCTTTGCTTCCTCTCTTCTCCCTTCCAGACAAAAGCCTGGCCCTTTAAGTGCTTCCTGCTGAGTTTCTAAAGAGGTGCTGGGTTACAAGCCCAACCCTGGTCTCCAGGACTTCAGCTTCTGGAGAAGAGTGGGGCCTCAGAACAAGGGTGCCTGAGGACACCTGCACTTGGTCCTTCAGCTGGATTCTGCCTTCTCTGGAGTCCTAAGCAAGGGTCAAGAAACTCAAAGGCAAAAGCCTTCTCTCCCATGGGGGTAGCCACAGGAGAAACACAATGAAAGCACGGTGACAACATCACTGCTGGACCTTGGAAGGCCCTGTGAGGATGGGGTGCGGAGGAGAGATGCCTGGGGCTGGACTGAGAAGCTTGGTCCTGCAGCCTGATGCTAATGGTATGTTTCAGGCTTGCTGTGAGAAGAGTCCTAGGCAAATTCAAAATTTTGAAAGTTTTGTCCTTGAAATGTCCATCTCTTCCCCTCTATTGCTCCTCTCCATCTGACCTTCATACTAGCATTCTTTGGTTAATATCATAAGCCCCTCCCACACCCCAAATGCTGCCCCTGTCAAGGCTCTTTTCTATGTAGGTGAAGCCTACCTTTCCTGCTAAGTCCCACACGACCATGGTGGGTAACTTTGCGTCCACTGCTCTCTCTCACTTCCTCTGGAAGCCCCCTCTTCTCTTCCTATTTATACCCTCTCCATCTCGCAGAATGTGCCCCATGAGCCTTTTGTGAGAATTCATTCCCACAGCTCTTTCTCCCTCCTCTGGCCTTTGATATAGTATTCATTTTCCATACTACTTTTTGGCACTTAATTTCCTAGTCCTTATTCATTCATTAATAATTGAGTACCTTTGTGTCGGGCACTGGAGACCAATACAATGAAGGTCAGAGCAAATGTGGCCCCTTCACAGAAGGAATTTACCACTTAATAAATAAAGGAAGAAAGGAAAGAAGGAAGGAAGGAAATAAATATTACATAATATATCATAAATAGTGTGACTTTTACTCTGAAAGCAATGAAAACCATTGCAGATTTTAAGTGTTTTTTATTTTTAAACAATTTTATTGAGATATAATTGACATATAACAAACTACATATTTAAAATGCACAATTTGATAAGCTTTGACACCTTTAAATACCTGTAAAACCATCACCATGATATAGTAAATGTCTTGGTCTCTTTTGCTGCTATAACAGAATACCACAGACTGGGTGATTTTATAAACAATAGAAGTTTGTTTGGCTCATGGCTCTAGAGGCTGGGAAGTACAAGAGCATGGCACAGCACCTGGTGAAGGCCTTTGTGCTGCATCATAACATGGTGGAAGAGCAAGCAAGCATGTGTGTGACAGAGAGAGGAAATTGACTCAACTCATCCTTTTTATCAGGAGCCTACTCTGGCAATAATGGCATTAATGCATTCATGAAGGCAGAGCCCTCATAACCTAGGCAGCTCTTAAAGTCCCATCTCTTAATACTGTTACGATGGCAATTAAATTTCAACATGAGTTTTAGAGGGAGCATCTCAGCATAGTGGTGAGCCTATTCATCACCCACAAAGATTTCTTGTGCTCTGTCCTTCCCTTTCTCCAAGCAATAATTGATCTGCAACACTACTGATCAGTTTGGACTTCCTAGAATTTGATATAAATAATCAGAAAACATGTATTCTTTTTTGTGTGACTTCTTTCACTCAGCATACTTATTTGAAGATTCATCCATGTTGTAGCCTATATCAGTTCATGTTCTTCACTAAGTAGTATTCCATTGTATGATACATGAGTTTGTTTATCCAGTCACTTCTTGATAGACCTTTGGGTTGTAGAAAATATTTGGCTCTTATGGATAATGCTGCTATGAACCTTTGCACACAAGTATTTATGTGGGCATGTGTAGGGGTCTCCAGCCAGTGCCATGAAAGGGCCTGGTGGACTAGCAGAAGCCTGCTCTAGAGTACCGAGTACCGGGCCTCTCCCACGTGGCAGTGATTCAACATATCAATGGCAAAGATGGCGCTGGCGGACCCCTCGGAGGGAGGTCCCGCAGATAGCCCCACCTAGCCTCAGGAGGGCTATGATAGGCAGTTACCTCCTTCCGTGCTCACAGACGACAGGTGCCTCTACCTATGATAGGTTACAGGGGGGCGTGGTGACCCGACCCGTCGCGTGCCATTGGGTCACACCCTACT
>PVJS01012656.1:0-43472 GCA_004027185.1 Glis glis | reverse complement strand
GAGACCCGGTTTCAAAATAAAGTAAAAAAAAATGGGGCCGGGGGTATAGCGCGGAGGTAGAACGCCCCTGGGTTCAATCCCCGGTACCGCAAAAAAAAAAAAAAAGAAATAAAAATATGAGCCGGGCGTGGTGGCGCACGCTTGTAATCCCAGTACTGAGAGGCTGAGACCGGAGGATCGGGTTCTCGGCCAGCCTCAGCTACTTAGTGAGGCCCTCCGCAACTTAGTGAGACCCAGTTTCAAAATAAAGAATAAAAAATAGGGCTAGGGGTGTACCTCGGAGGTAGAATGCCCCTGGGTTCAATCCCAGTACTGCAAAATAAATAAATAAATAAATAAATAAAAAATAAAATAGGGCTGGGGGTGTAGCTCGGAGGTAAAATGCCCCTGAGTACAATCCCCAGTACCAAAAAAAAAACCCAAACAAAACAAAACAAAACAACAACAACAACAACAAAACAACAACAACAAAAACAAAACAGGGCTGGGACTATAGCTCAGTGGTGGAGCTGCGTAGCATACATGAGGCCCTGGGTTAGGTCCCCAGCACAGTAAACAACACAAAACAGAGCCCAGGAGCGTTTGGTCAGAGCCCAAACTTGTCAGCATCCTCACGTGGTGGTCTCCTTTCCAGCCCTCGTTCCAGTTGCTTCTACCATCATGCCCTGTGAATTGGCCCAGAGATTTCCAGAAATGGGTCTCCAAGAACCCCGGCTCGGCAAGCTCCTCCTGGAAGCAGCCCCACGTCCAGGGAAGGACTTCACACGATGCAGGATCACAGTGCCTCAGTTCTCTAGAGGCTCTGCGAAGGCCTCAGCGAATCAGGCAGACAAAAGCCATCTGGTCGGGATGCTTCCTGGCCCACAGGCCCGGGCCAGGGGCATCAGGCCAGCTCTTGAGCACCACTGGTACCAGCTCTGTCATTCCAGCTACTCAAGGGGCGAGACGCCCTGCTCTGTGGGGTCAGTCCTGTCCCTTCCTGTCCTTGTAGCCCCATCTGCCCTCACTCACCACACCCCAGCTGCTCCCTGAAGAGGAATACCTTGGTCCGGCCGCAGGACCTTTGCACTGGCTGCTTGTTACCTTGGTTTGGAATGCCATTCCAGTTACATGGACCACTCCTCCCTTAATTAAATTTCTACCTTAGCTGTTACCAGGAGAGGCCTTTCATGGCCCCCCAAATGGTCATATCTCCCTTGTGTTTCCTCAGAGGACATATCTACCTTCCTTTCTTCCTTCCTTCTTTCCTCCCTCCCTTCCTTCCTTCCTTCCTTTATTCCCCCTCCCTCCCTCCTTCCCTCCCTCCCTCCCTTTCTTCCTTTCCTTATTTGTGGTACTGGGGCTGAACCCAGGGGCATTCTGCCTCTAAGCTACACTCCCAGCCCTTTTTATTTTTTATTTGGAAACAGGATCTCACTAGGTTGCGAAGGGCCTCACTAAGTAGCTGAGGCTGGCCGCGAACCTGCGATCCTTCTGTCTCAGCCTCCCAAGTACTGGGATTACAGGTGTGCCACCGCTCCCAGCCTCTAGTTTGTTGACTGCCCATCTTTCCCACTAGAATGTCTGTTCCACAAGTGCAAAGCTGTGGTCTGTTACATTCGTTACTGACGTCCCAGAGCCTGGGACAGGGCCCAGCACAGAATAGGTGCTTAATTAAAGTGACTGAAGAAACACGTTTCCTTACAGGATCCATCTCCCAGAGCACACCTGTTGCTCCCACCTGGCATTGCTGACCCGGCTAAGGCGTGTCCGGTGCTCCCCAAACACTCCAGGCCTGCGCCCACCTCTCCTGGGCGGCTTCCAGTGCTTCTCAGACTGGAGGAGCCCCACCCTGGCTTCGATACCCAGCCCCGCTGTCCCTCCCGCTGAAACTGTCCTCAGTGGCCTGGTCTGAGTGAGTCGCTCCTTCCCTGTCTGCTGAGGTGCTTGTACACACACACCTTTGTCACTGCTCGGTGCCATTGTGCTGGAATGAACCACACGTCTGTCTGTCCACTGCCTGCTCTCATTAAGGCAGGGCTCGGCTGAGTCAGAACCGCATTCCAAGCACCCAGCCCAGTGGCTGCCACACAATGGATGTAATGAATGGGTGCTGACTGAAGTCCAACTTTGGGCTCTTACTGCTGCCTCCATCCGGCAAGGATCAATAGGATGCTTGCTATGTGCCAAGTGCCGAGTTAGACCTTGCCCCAAAGATGAACGGAAAGTTGTCTTTTGGCGGGATTACCATTCCAGAAGGGGGACAGATCCGCCTGTTTTTTTTTTTTTTTGCGGTGCCGGGGATTGAATCCAGGGTCATTCTACTTCTTAACTATACCCCCAGCCCTACTTTATTTTATTTATTATTATTATTATTATTTTTTGCGGTACCAGGGATTGAACCCAGGGGCATTCTACCTCTGAGCTACACCCCCGGCCCTATTTTTTATGCTTTATTTTGAAACCGGGTCTCACGAAGTTGTGGAGGGTCTCATTAAGTAGCTGAGGCTGGCCGGGAACCCGGATCCTCCGGTCTCCACCTCCCAAGTACTGGGATTACAAGCGTGCGTCACCATGCCTTGCCTTATTTTTTTGTTTTTTTTAAATTTATTATTTGTTTTGTGGTCCTGGGGATTGAACCCAGGGGCATTCTACCTCTGAGCTACACCCTCAGCCCTATTTTTTTTTATTTTTTATTTTGAAACAGGGTCTCACTAAGTTTAGGAGGGCCTCACTAAGTAGCTGAGGCTGGCTGTGAACCTGCGATCTTCCTGTCTCAGCCTCCAAAGTACTGGGATTACAAGCGTGTGTCACCACGCCTGGCTTATTTTTTTGTTTTGGAACAGGGTCTCACTAGGTTGCTGAGAGTCTCACTACATTTCTGAGGCTGTCCTTGAACCTGCGTTCCACCTGTCTCAGCCTCCCAAGTACTAGGATTAGAGGTGTGCGCCATGATGCCCGGCCCCACAGCTAACACAGTGAGCATGGCTAGCACTCATGGGAGCAGCATGGGCTAGGGGAGTATTAGTATTAGTAGTATTGCTGTGGTGACAAATTCCCACGAATTTAGGGGCTTAAAGCAACACACATATTAATCTCTCACAGTTCCGGAAGTCAGAAGGGCAGACAGGTCTTATGGGACTAACCCAGGCTGTGTTCCTTCTGGGGACTCTAGAGGATCGGTCCCTTGCTTTTCCAGCTTCCTCAGAGGCGCCACATTGCTTGGATCCAGGCCCCACATCACTGTGACCCCCGGTCGTGGTCACATCTCCCCCTCTGACTCTGACCCTCTTGCC
Source organism: Glis glis (assembly GCA_004027185.1). NCBI lineage: Eukaryota > Metazoa > Chordata > Mammalia > Rodentia > Gliridae > Glis > Glis glis. The sequence continues at coordinate 40,197 of PVJS01012656.1, read as the reverse complement.
TCCTCCTTGTGATCCCATTGGGGTTACAAGGAGGTCCCTTTGCCATATAAGGGGCATATCCCCAGCCTGTGGGGGTCAGGACTGCACCATGTGTGGGGTTCACGGGCAGGGAAGGGGAGCCCGCCAGCCAACTTTTGGAGACGCTGCAGTCTTCCGAACCCCTAGTTCCTGCGAGGCCGGGTGTCAGCTGCTGGGACGTGCTAACTCTCTAGATCTTCACGAAGAGTTTGTCATGGAAGTCTGAGGAAGGTGCCTGCCAAGGCCACGCAGAGTCCAGACTGGACCTCAGGTTCCAGGTTCCAGGTTCCAGGTTCCGGACTTGGAGGCTGGAGCACTTTGTGACATCATGTTGTCACGATCACAGAGGAGGCCGTGCCTGGCCTCGGGGTGGTGACATCAGGGCTGGGGCTGCTCCTCCGTAAAACCTGCTGGGGAAAGAGTCAACATGCTAATGACAAGGCTCCCAGGGCCCCAGGGACAAGGGGCCCAGTGGGCTCCAGGATGGGGGCAAGCCTTGATCAGGAGCATGGGGAAGGGGTGAGAGGAGAGGGTTCCATGGGGCCCAGGCCCCTGCAAGGGAATGCCTCTGCCAGGCCTCCTGTTTTGCCCTTCAAAATAATGGACAACCTCTCTTGATCATCCACCTGATCCTCCCTCCTCCCCTGATCCTCCCTCCTCCCTTGTTCCTCATTCCCCTGATGACCCCTTCTCCCCTGGCCCTCTCTCCTCCCCCATCCTTCTCCTCCCCATGCCCCTCCTTCACTGATCCTCCTCCCTGACCCTCCCTCCTCCCCTCCTCCCTGATCCTTCCTCCTCCCTGATCCTCCCTCCTCCCCTGATCCTCATTCCCCCGATCCTCCCTCTGATGCCCCCTCTTCTGGCCCTCCCACTTCCCCTGACCCTCCCACCTCCCCTAATTCTCCTTCTTCCCCTGATCCCCCTTTTCCCCTCATCCTCTCTCTGATCCTCTTCCCTGGTCCTCTCCCTCCTCTGATCCTCCCCCCCGTCCCCTGATCCTCCTCTTGAAGTCCCCTCTTCCCCTAGTCCTCCCTCCTTCCCTGATCCTTCCCCCACCCATTCCCAAGTGGGAGGGGTGTGAGCCCCAGGCCTGAAAGATCCCATGGGGCTGCTGCCCTGCCGCTCTACAGAAAACGCCCCTCAGGAAGGAGGGGGAGAGGGAGGAGGGAGAGGGAGGGAAGAAGGGCGGAAAGGGGAGGCAAGGGAGGCCAGAGGGTCTGGTCAAGCTGGAGTCTTGCAGCTTGTGGAAGCAGCCCAGCTTCCCGCGCGACACCTTGAGGCCTGGGTCCTTCCCTGGCTCCCTGCCCTCCCTCCTTTCGTCTGTCCTCCAGCGCTGGCCTCCTGTGGAGCATGCTGGCCACTGTTTTGGGACGGCCTGGGGCCGCTGATGTGGCTCTGCCTGGAAGGGCGGGTGTCGCAGAGTGTCTACATCTCAGGTCCATCCCAGTCTTGGTTCCTGGAAACCAGTCAGAGGGAGGTGGCTGGGTGGGGCAGAAAGGAAGAGGGACAGAGGGAAGGGACCCCTGGTGACCCCTGGAGTGTGCAAGGGGGACTGGGGCACCCCACCCCTGTCTTTCCAAACTAGGAGGAGGCTGGGGGGGCTGCAGCAACGTGCCTCCCTGAGAGCCTGGGGAGGTGGAGGGGCTGCCCCCTGGGAGCCAGGCACAGATCTGGGTGGGTGCACCTGGGCAGGCACTGGGGCCCCAGGAGGAGCCAGGAAACAAGAGAGGAAGAGGAGGCCTCGCCTGAGGGAGGGGGCAGGTGCGGCTGTGGGGGGTGGGGTGCACTTCCAAGGGATGCCTGGCAGGGGTAGGGACTGCCTGAGGTGAGTTCCTGGCAGGCCCTGCCCCTCCCATCCCAGTCAAAGTGCCTACAGGTGAGGGGGGCCTAGGGACCAGGGAGCAGGTGGAAAGGAGCGATGGAGGCCTAGGTGCAGGTGGGTTACGGTGAAAGCCTGGGGCTCCTGTCCTCATCAGCCAAGCTAAGGTCCCAGTTGGGAGCCTTCCTCGGCTCTGGGGGCCCCTCACTTCACCAGCCTCCTGAAACTGCCCCTTTCCCTTGGGGGGAGGTAGGTAGCCATGTTCCCTTCCTCGGACCCTGTCTCCACCCCAGTCACAGCCTAGGCTCCACCACCCTAATAATTCAACAAGCACTTACAGAGCACCTGCTGCATACAAGCCCTGCCCTAGCTCTAGGCAGGGGTGTAGGATGAGCCCCCTCCTAGGGGTTGACTGTTAATGCTTTGGGGGGGGCTGTAGGAGCCAAGGTCAGCTGGGTAGATGTGGTCCGACCTTTGTTGACATCAGTATGCATCTATTGAACACCAACTGTATACTAGGTCATTCCATACCATCTGTCTCCCATCAGCACAATGGTGGGAGCACATGAATGCCGCCCACAGCTCCTTGGTCCCGAGTCTGGTCCTGCTCAGGTCTCAGGGAGGCCTGTCCCTGCCTCTCTCGAGCTGGCCGGCTTCCCAGCAATCTCTGGAGAGGAGGCCGGGCCTAGACTGGGGTCAGGCCTGGGCTTGGCACATGGGGCTTTCCTGTCTCTCTAGGGCCCTCCTCTTGCCTTGTCTCCCATCTGTGTCTGACTCGAGCAACCTCTGGGGCTGCAGTAGAGGAGCCACGTGGACCTAGTCCTCCTTTTCCTCTTCTTCTGCCTCGTGGGCCGAGCTGCCGACAGCTCCAGGGGCTGCCTGGGGCCTCTCCCTGCCTGGTGGGGGGCTTTCAGCCCAGGGGACCTCTGCGGGCCCCGGCCAACCCCTGCCAGGCCTCCCTTGCTTGGCAGGGAGAGCAGGGGCTGTGGAGGGTCCGGCTCTGTGCCTGGCTCTGATGCCAAGACTGGGCCATCCCGGCTGCCTCTGTTCAAGTGCCCCGCGACTCAGTTTCCTCACAGTGTTGTTGTGAGAGCCTCAGAAGAAACGTCCTGGTCTTCTTAGCCCTGGATGGGGAGGCCACACTGCAAAGGCTCCTGGGGTCTGCCACGCATCTCCTCGTGGGTCCTCACCCCCTTCTCACCAGGGAGGGGCCTGAGCTGGCTCGTGCCTCAGCATTCGAGGCCTCTGGGCTGAAGGGGAGAGGCGAGGGGGCCGGGGAGAAACGGAAATGGGAAAACTGAGGCCTAGAGAGAGAGAGAGGAACAGGACCAAGGCAGGAAGCCCGATGTCAGAGGAGAGGGACCTTGTGGGGGCCAAATGGTGGCAGTGTGTGTGTGTGGGGTAAGGACTTGGCGGTTTTGGAGGGAGCAGGAAGGTTAATAAGCTCTCTGCTCCTTGACACTGGGCATCGAGGCTAAGGGCTGGGGATAGTTTCTGTCTCCCAAGGTCTGTGTGTGTGTGTGTGGTTCTGGGGAGACAGGAGGATCGAAGCTTGGAGGTTAGCCTCAGCAATGTAGTGAGACTCTCAGCTACCTAGTGAGACTTTATTTCAAAACAAACAACAACAACAACAAAAAGATGTGGAGGTGTTGCTCCTGAGGTCTTTGAGGGAATTTGGAACGTGTATCAGCCAAGCTCTGGTAACACCCGAGGTAGGGGTGAGGGCGGGGAGATGGGGGTGAGGGCGGGGAGATGGGGGTGAGGGCTTGTCCTCTCTCACTCCCCCAGCACCTGAGGAGAGTCAGCACAGGGGGCTCCCCAGGAGGCTCAGGGGAGGGGAGGCCATGCACAGAGGAGCACAGCGGCTGGGCTGTGGGTTGCAGGTAGAGGCTCTGGGGCAGGGGACAGCTGTGGCCTGGCCACCTCCATAGGTCCTGGCTTGCTGTAGACTTGGTGATGGAAGGCATGGAGAGCCCACCTCTGAGCCCAGAGTAAGGCCTGCCGGGGGGGCGGTGTGGGGAGGCCCGCCGGCTTCCTGGGAGAGAGGTGTTCTTTGGAGCGTGGCCCCGGCAGGGGATGGGGAGGGCCTTCGCTGTATGTCCTTCCTTGGGAGGTGGTCAGCTGGTGCAGGACCTATCTCCAGCCCACTCAGGTGAACCCAGGTCTCTCTTCTCCCCCAAGGCAGTCTGGATCACCAGGAAGTCCTTCCTGATGTCTAACCTCGCAGTGGTCTGACCTTGCCCTCCATCCTTAGGTTTGAGCGCCCCCACCAGCACCTTCACAGGTGTGGCGGGAGCCAGGTCAAGTCAGGGCTCCGCTCCTCCCTCCCCGATGGCTCCTGCCAATCCCACCCTGGCACTGGTCCCAATGAGGGGTACCATCCCGTGAGAGCTCCATCTACTTCTAAGCAGGAAGTCCTTCCAGAAGTCTAGCCCCATCACAGGAGCCCTGGACCACGTGAAAAACCCAACTCCCTCCTTCCCTGTCCCCATGTGTTGAGGGCAGAGCGCCCAGGCCATCCACGTGCCTCCTGCCCCTGCCCCGGCCCTATTCAGACAGGCCCGGCACCGACGCCAGTGTCCTGGCAGAGCCTAAATCATTAGCGCCGCTGTGATTAGGTGGCTAATCTCCTGTCTGGGTGGGGTCGGTGGCATCACCAGGATGTGGGGCCAGCCAGGGTGGCTGCCGCCTGCTGGGACAGGGACCTGGCTCCTCCTCGGGGCACAGAGCAGACTCAGGGCGCCCCTGCAATAATCCTGCTTCTCGTGCACCCCCTCCCCAGCGTCCTCTGGGAGGCCCTCAGGGATGACTCCTTGGGAGGGGGGCAGTGATCAAGGTCACCCTGACTGGCTGCCCCCCCCGCCCCATCCCGTCTCTGGTTTTGTTAGAGATTGACTATCTCTCTAGAGTCCCTCAAAGACCTGGGGAGACAGGAGTCGTCTCCTTTTGTAAAGGAGGAAAGGAGGCTCTCCGTTGACTTGGGTGCATAGCCCCTCACATCTGCGGCCATGTCTCTTCCTCTCAGACTCAGGAATCCCCCAGGCCTGGGGCTGTGTCTTCTCTGACAGACTTGGAATGGTCTCAAGACCGCGGGGGCTCCCTGATCTCAGAGGCTCTTCCTCCCCGCTCAGACTGTGACTCTGGGCTCTGTCAGGGCACGGTGCCACTCAGGCTCTGCGTCTCCCCACCCCCTCCCCGGGGCCCCGGGTGCCCGGTGCGGGGCCAGGCTAGCCTTCTGGCTCCTGGGCCTGTGGAGCCTTGTTTCTGGGTTCTCCGGACTCCCCCCAAGAATGAGCTCAGCCTAATTGCAGCTGAGGATGGAGGATCACCCTCCCCCGGGGCTGCAGTTCCAACACCACCTTTGTTTCCAAACAAACAATGGACCACTAAGAGGTCACCGTGCCCATGCTGGCTGGCACAGGAGGGGACCTGGGGAGGCGCTCAGCATGTCCAGCCCGAGCCCCAGGCCCTGGGCGGCTGGTACAGTGGCAAATTACATGGCTGGGTTTTTGGCTTGAACTTCAAGGGCCAGGGGCCCAGCCTCCCTTGAGTCTGTCTATAAAGGATGGCCCCGGGTCTCTGTTCAGACCAGACCCTGGACCTCACCCAAGGACACCATGGCCACCACCACCAGCATCCGCCAGTTCTCAACCTCCGGCTCTGTCAAGGGCCTGTGCATGCCTGGCGGGGGCTTCTCCCGGACATCCTCCATCCGTGTTGGGGGTGCCTGTCGGGCCCCCAGTCTCCTGGGAGCTGGCAGCTGCGGCAACATGTCAGTCACCTCGTCCCGCTTCTCGGCCGGCTTGGGGGGTGGCTATGGCGGCGGCTATTCCTGCAGCCTGGGCGGGGGCTTTGGCTCCAGCTTTGGCGTGTCGGATGCCCTGCTGGGGGGCAGTGAGAAAGAGACCATGCAGAACCTCAACGACCGCCTGGCCTCCTACCTGGACAAGGTGCGCGCCCTGGAAGAGGCCAACGCCGACCTGGAGCTGAAGATCCGCGAGTGGTACAAGAAGCAGGGCCCTGGGCCCGCCCGCGACTACAGCCACTACTTCAAGACCATCGAGGACCTGCGGAGCAAGGTGGGAGTCCCCTGCCCTCTGCCCTCTGCCCTCTGCCCTCTGCCCTCCGCCCCTAGTACCTGCTCGGGCTTCACTCCATCCCAACTTCAGGCCTTTGCAAACGATCCTCCCCACCCTAGACCCCAGCACTCCCTCCACCTGCTCTGGCCCAGCTCCCAAGACCTCCTGTGCTGTGGGGTTGCTGGGAGTTCTCAGGGGGACAGAGGAGAGCGCCTCCCTCCCCAGGGAGAGCATATTTGGGGGGGTGATGGAGGAGGGGTGGGGCAGGCTTCAGAACCTTGGAGGCGGAGATGGCGTTTTTGGAAATAGAGAACAGTCAGGCAAGGGCAGAGAGGTGGGGGAGAGTGTGGTGTGGTTGTTGGACCAGGAGGCTGGGTGTCTCCTTCTTGCTATTTATTTTGTTCCCCTCCTGCCTGCCTCGCCTCCTCCAGGCAGCCCCCCTGGACGGATGGCATTTGCCTTCTATCCCCAGGTCTGGGGGTCTTGTCGACACTTCGAGGTTCGGTCTAGGCCTCGTTCATCGTGCTGATGTTGCTGAGTCCAGCATGTTCTCAAGCTGACTTGAGCTGCGGGTCTCCCTCACTCTCCATCTCGGTCACTCTGGGGTTCTCTGAGGGGTCCCTGAGATCGGGAGCTGTTTTCCCCCTCAGACTGGAGCTAGTCTGAAGGGGGAGACAGCACCTCCATCCCACACACTCTCAGGACCTCTAAGAACACGACCCTGGCATCCTGTGAGCATGGCCACTTGGGTCTTGGGCACAAGTCCCCGGTGCTGCAGCCCCAGGATGCAGGCAGGCAGGGGTTAAGGAGAGCAGCGGGGCAGGCTGGGCCTGGCTGGGCCTGGATGGCCCCAGGCGGGCGGTGAGGCCTGTCCTGGCTCCTCCATGGAGATCCAGGCCTGGGGCTGCCCTGCCAGAGGCTTTGTCTGCTCCTGCCCGGGACCTCCACCAGGCAGGGGATTCCTGCAATCTCCCCTTGGAAGCAGAGCCACGGGCACTGCCAGATCAGATACCAGCTTGGTCAGGGTGGCGGGGAACCAGGGGGATCCTAGGAGTCAGCGCTCTGAGCCGTGGGGTCAGCCAGCACCTCATCGCCAACCCCTGGTGCACTCCCACAGGCTCCGCCCCTCCCAGTCCCCTCCTTCTCCCCTGGGTCTTCTCCCTGTGCCCTGCTGGCCTCCTGAGCATGGAGGTGGGTGGGGGCTGGGTGTCTGCAGGCTACAGATGGGCTACTGAGGCCCAGGGCAGGGAACAAACTAGTCCTCAGGCTGAGGTCTTGAGTGGGGTCTGGGAGGGGGCTGGTATGGCCCTAGATGGATGCACAGGATGAGGCTGTGGGGGCTTCTACCACTCGGGTGTTCTCTAAGACAGCCCTCAGTCTTGACAAACTGGTGCCGGGCGTGATGATGCACGCCTGTAATCGCAGTACTTGGGAGGCTGAGACAGGAGGATCACAGATTTGAGGACAGTCTCGGCTACTTAGCCAGTCTCTCAGCAACTTAGTGAGACTCTATTTCAAAAAAAAGAAAGAAGAAGCTGGGCGTGGTGGCGCACGCTTGTAATCCCAGTACTTGGGAGGCTGAGATAGGAGGATCGCAGGTTCGCAGCCAGCCTCAGCTACTTAGTGATCCCCGCAACTTAGTGAGACCCTGTTTCAAAATAAACAATAAAATAGGACTGGGGGGTGTAGCTCAGAGGTAGAATGCTCTTGGGTTCAATCCCCAGTACCGCAAAAAAAAAAAAAAAGGCTGGGGGTGTAGCTTGGAGGGAGAATACCACTGGGTTAGGAACCCCCCAAATACAAACAAACCAAACAACCCCCCCAAACATGCCAAATTGTGCCCAGCTCTTCTCTTTGCTCCCTCGGGGGGCAGGGTGTGTGTGGAGGAGCCCCTCTCTTGAACCTCATGACCCTTGCCTGGGGCTCTCTTGGGTATTTCCAACAATCACACAGCGGCAGCGATAATCACCACCCCTGCTCCTCCAGCGCCCGGCCCTGCCAACTTCCAACCAACTGTCCAGATGCCCTCGTGTGTGTGGGGAACCTTCGACTCTGGGTTAGAGGCAGGCCGTCATAATTTCATCAATCAATTAATTAATCACTTAATTAGAAAACTGTACCCTGGGGGCCGAGTCTGGGCCAGGCACCGTGCCCACACCTAGGATTCCAAAAAGAATGAGACAGATATGGCCTCATCTGGCTCCCCTGGACAGATTCCAGTGGAGGGGGAAGTAACTCAAAATGCCCAGGAAACGGATCTGATTGCACACCACCTGGAGAAAGGTGGTGGGGGAGAGATGGCAAGAGGGGATCCAGACAGCGTATCCAGGAGGGCTTCCCAGAGGAGGCGGCAAGCGAGCCTCGAGGGAATTTAGCTGAGGAGGAGGGATGAGGCTGAGGCAGTCTAGATCCCTGGTGGAAGGCGGCACATAGAGTCTCTGTCCTGACAACCCTGTCTACCAATGCCTGGGCATTATGTCCCCACCGTTCTGTGAGGCTCCCAGGGGCCTTGATGGCTCTTGAAATTCTTAGCAGGGTGGTCGGAGGACTCCACCGGGACCCTCATCACCCATGCTCTGGCCCACTCCCCAGAAGACTGCAAGAAGGGCGTCGCAGGGCCTCCTGGGCTCACGGAGCTCGCTGTCTCTTCCAGATCCTGGCGGCTACAATTGACAATGCCAGCTTCGTGCTGCAGATTGACAACGCCCGCCTGGCAGCTGACGACTTCCGCACCAAGTGAGTCTGGGCTTTGGGGCGGCCCCAGGGGTCGGCAGAGGGTCCCTGGCTCTGCACACCACAGGCGCCCTGAGTGTGGACCCAGGTGTCCTTGCGGCACTCTGTGGCTCAGACCTCCAACCCTGCCAGGTACGAGACGGAGCTGAACCTGCGCATGAGCGTGGAGGCCGACATCAACGGCCTGCGCAGGGTGCTGGACGAGCTGACCCTGGCCAGGGCCGACCTGGAGATGCAGATCGAGAACCTCAAGGAGGAGCTGGCCTACCTGCGGAAGAACCACGAGGAGGTGAGGCCAGGTCAGGGGACGCGGGAGAGGCCCACCTGGTAGCACGCAAGCAGAATCTTCCAGGCCAGGCCAAGCCAGGCCAATCTCTGGTGGGTCCCTGGCCCTGACCCTGGTCCTGAGCCTCAGAGGGCCCTGGGTGAGGCCGGTGGGGTCCCTCCTTCAAAGATCCTTCCCCTGGAGGCTTGGCCCATTGCAAGGTAGCAGTTAACTCACTAATGAGTGAATCAGTCTAATACATAATGCTAATTATTATAATTAATTATAATAGTGATAGTCATAACAACAAAGAGCATTTGCCCAGCGTATTACAAGTGATTCACAGCAATTCTTTCAGCTGATACCGACAACATTGACAGGAGAAAGATATTCTTTCCCCCTTTTTGCCAGTGAAGAAACTGAGGCTCCCAGAGGTTAAGGGATTTGTCCAAGGCTGCACAGGGACCTGCCCTCAGGTCTGTCTGACTCATATCCACATCCAGGTCTAATTCCACCTCTCCTGCCTCCCTTTTCCAGAGAGCTCCCCCCCCCCCGCCACACACACATTGGGGATTTAACCCAGTGATGTTACCTTTGAGCTTTACCCCCAGGCCTTTTTATTATTTTATTTTGAAACAGGCTCTTGCTAAATTGTTGAGGGTCTCCCTAAGTTGCTGAGACTGGCCTCAAAACTGCGATCCTCCTGTCTCAGCTTCCCAAGTACTGGGATTATAGGCGTGCACCACCGTGCCTGGCAAGCTCTGGACTTTAGCTTACCCCAAGGCTTAGCCCAAGGATGGAAATCCAAGGCTCTGCCGGGGCCTCTGGTGGCCTTCTAGTCCCCTCTCCTATGGCCTCCTTCTCAGCTGGGCTGGCCTGGGCTGGCAGAGTCTGATCCCCACAGAGCAGGACATCCTGAAAGTGTTTCTCTTTGGCTTTGAGGCTGGGGTGCGGCTGCTTTTCTCTTAGCTGAACATCTCCTGATGAGGCCTGGCGAAACACCAGTGTAGGGTTGCTTGCTCTGTGCTTGGCGTGGTGGTGGGGACAGGGCAGGTGTTCAGGGCAGTGAGGGAGGGGGCTTTGTTTCTTCTCCACCACGCTGGGGAGTTGTCACCTCTCTCCTGCCTCAGTGCACATGGGAGACAGGTGAAGTTCACCCTCCAAGTCACAGTGTGTGTTGGGGGAGTGTCGATATCCAAGCCCGGAGCCTCTGAGACTTACATCTGCCTGCACCTTCACAGTGAGGAGCTGCTGGCTGCTCTCTGTCTGTCTGTTGTCATCCGCATGTGTCTCTCTGAGGTTCCAAGTCTCTCCCCAGGATGGCCCTGGGTGAGTTCTTACTGTTCTCTTTGCCCAGGAAATGAATGCCCTTCGTGGCCAGGTGGGCGGGGACGTCAGCGTGGAGATGGACGCGGCCCCGGGCGTGGACCTGAGCCGTATCCTGAATGAGATGCGCGACCAGTATGAGAAGATGGCGGAGAAGAACCGCAAGGACGCTGAGGACTGGTTCTTCACCAAGGTGGGTGGCCGTGTGGGAGCAGGTGTGCTCCGGTGTGGGCATGTGTGCTACATGCTGGTGCGGGCTGGAACACCGGCAGATCCGCACACTGTCCCAGCTGGAAGGACCTTTGGAAAACAATTGGACCAGGCTTCATGCTTCCATGTGACACGTGAGACCCAGAGAGGCCTGAGCTCACGCGGCCCTCTGCCATGGCCTGAGAGTAGATCCAGGTTTCCACACCCGGTCCTTCCACCATAGGTGTTTGTAGGATGTGTCTTTGTTTTTGTTTTTTTTTTTTTGCGGTACTGGGGATCGAACCCAGAGGCGTTTTACCTCCGAGCTACACCCCCGGCCCTATTTTTTATACTTTATTTTGAAACCGGGTCTCACGAAGTTGCGGAGGGCCTCACTAAGTAGCTGAGACTGGCCGTGAACCCGGATCCTCTAGTCTCCGCCTCCCAAGTACTGGGATTACAAGCGCCACCACGCCCGGCCTAGGATGTGTCTTTGGATAGATAACTCATGCCCTGGATGAACACAGACTGAGCACCTGCAGGATCCCAGGAACAGTAACAGGCACACAAAAAATCAAACCCAGTCCACATCTTTGAGGTGCCACAGGTCGGCAGGGTAACAAGTGCCAATGTCCGTAGAGCAAGGTGAGTTCCACTAAGTTCCTTGTGGCCACCGAGGGTCTCTGGGCTCAGGTGCCTGTGGGGTCCTGTAGAGGCCAGGAAAGGACTGGGGGTAGTTCTGGGAGGGGAAGGGCTCAGGGACAGTCCCTGCCCTCAGCTGCCCCTCTGAAAGCCTGCCGAAGTGTCTGTGGCCCCTACTGCTTTCCAGACGGAGGAGCTGAACCGCGAGGTGGCCACCAACACAGAGGCCTTGCAGAGCAGCAGGACGGAGATCACCGAGCTCCGCCGCACGGTGCAGAACCTGGAGATCGAGCTGCAGTCCCAGATCAGCATGGTAGGGCCTCCCCCGCTTCTCCTGCCTGGTCTTGTCAACCCAGGTGGGCCCACTTTGTAGACCCTGCTCAGAGACCCAGAGACTCCTGCCTAGCTTGTCGCTTTGCACTCAGTGGCACGGCGCTTCTCTGCTCCAGTTACAGCCCTGCTGTGCTGGTAGCAACACAATCCCACCCAGGCAGGACCCCTCTCATTGTGCCACTGATCCCTTGGGCCACAGAAAGCATCTCTGGAGAACAGCCTGGCGGAGACGGAGGCGCGCTACGGAGCGCAGCTGGCCCAGCTGCAGGGGCTCATCGGCAGCATTGAGCAGCAGCTGTGTGAGCTGCGCTGTGACATGGAGCGCCAGAACCATGAGTACCAGGTGCTGCTGGACGTGAAGACGCGGCTGGAGCAGGAGATCGCCACCTACCGCCGTCTGCTGGAGGGCGAGGACGCCCAGTGAGTGGGGCGCCCGGGCGGGCTGCGGTGGGCCGGAGGTCGCTTTGCCCAGGGATGGCCAGAGGTGTGAGTGCAGAGGTAAAACTGAGAACATGGCCTGTGGTCTGACTGGGAGGAATTTCGGCTGCCCAGTGAATGCATTAGGAGTGGGTTGTGTAGGCAGTGGGGAGCCACAGAGGGATTTGGAGGAGAGGGAGGGTATGAGCATCCAGATCTTTCAGAACATTCACTCTGGCTGCAGAGGGAGATATGGTTCAGAGGGGTCAGCATGGGCTGGAGAGGACTGTCAGGAGGCTGGAGCAGGGAGTCTGGCCAGGGGAGTCCTGCACAGCAGGGGCAGGGCAGGGAGAGGTATGCAGGCAGGAGAGAGGTTAGAGCTAAAAATAGCAGGAGCAGATGCCTGAGCGTGGCTCACGGTCAGTGCTCAATAAATGTCAGGCAGACACGTGAAGGAAGTAACGATGACCCTGGGTTTCTGGTTTGGATGACTGGGTGGTTGGTGATTAGCCAGGGCACGCTGAGGAGCAGGGCAGGTGACCATCTGGTTTTGGAGTTGGGAATGTTGATCGAGACCCTCCCTCGTGTGCCGGGCAGAGAGTGTCTCCTGTGCTTAGTCACACATTCTAGCCTTTTGATCCCCAACAGTGGTCAAGTCCATCTGTAGTCTAACCACAGTCTCTTCTGCTTTAACTGAGTCTATTTGTTGGGCCCTTCAGGATACGGAAAAACCACTTGCTCAGCTTCTCCTTGTAAATCTTGGGTTAGTGGTCATAGAAGAGCCACAGCGTGCCTCTAGGCTGTCCTTTTTCTTCCTCCTATTGCAAGGAGCCTGTGTTGTCTGATCCCTGGGCCTGAGCTGGAGTTCTCTTTGAACTCCCACCTGTGATTTCCCAGTTTGCAGGAACCTCTCTCCCCTTTTCCTGTAGCCTCCTCAGCAGTGCTCCTCCCCACAGTGCTCCCAGGGGCTCTCTGGCCAGCCAGCACCCCTGGGCTGACAGGTCCTCTTTCCCTGCAGCCTGGCCACTCAATACTCCTCGTCCATGGTCTCGCAGCCCACCCGGGATGGTAAGAGTTGGCCTCATCCTGCCCAAGGCAGGGGCAGCCCAGACCCAAGGGAGGGGAGAGGCGTGGATCTTTCTGGGCTGGAGATTGGGGAAGCCACAGGCGGGTGGGTGGCAGGTGCCTGCAGGGGCTCCAGCCTGAGACTCCCTGTGTCCCCTCCTTCATGGCCTTCAGCCATGGTGACCAGCCGCCAGGTGCGCACCATCATGGAGGAGGTCCAGGACGGCAAGGTGATCTCCTCCCGCGAGCAGGTCCACCGTTCCACCCACTGAGGCCCCTTCTGCATGTGATGGCCCAGCCTTGAAGACCAAGGGACGGCCACGGCCTCCAGCTCCCAGCACGCCACCCCCATGCCCGGAGTGCCCGCCGGGGCCCTATCCGTGTTCTGTAGCTGCTTCTCCCATCGAGGGGCCTCCTGGGTTTGCCCCAGTGACTGCAATTAAAGCTTTGCTCAAGTTTAGTCCTTGAACTTGTGGTCTGATCTGGTCATTGGCTTGGGCAGTGTGGGCTGAGGGACAGGGGGAGGGGGAGAGTTCACTGAGCGTTTGGTATCGCTTGTTACCTGCCCACCCCTTCTGCCCACTCCATCCAGGCCTGGGGCTCCTGGGAAGACGAGAGGGGAGGTGGTGGAAGGAATGAGGGCAGAGGTGTGGGACAGCCTGCCAGGCTAGGAAGGTTTCTAAGAATCAGCCTCTGGGTCCTTGTCTCCTGTGGCTGGTCCCTGGGAGGGTCCTGCAGACTTTCTGGGGACCACACCTGTTACAGAGAACTCAGTCCTGGGTGGGTTCGAGAGCAGAGGGAGAGGGGCCAATCAGGGGGTTTCCAAAGGAGGGGTCCAGAGCACTGAAGGATGAGAAGGGGTGGCAGGCTCAGCCAGCCCAGGAAACCAGACCGGCTCTGCTCGGTGTAGCCGGGGGTGTGTGTGGGGCGGGGTGGCGGCTCTGCATGTGAGCGTGGGGGGCGTCCTGTTTGCTTTGGTGGCTTGGCAGCTGCTGGGCTATTGGGGAATCTCTCTCAGCTGCTGGTGGGGCTGTCTGGGCCTGTCTGGGAGGTGGAACCCATCTACAGTCTGAGACACGACCACATTCCGCCCAGCAGGCCTGCCGGGACCCTGGGACCAGGGCAGGATTTGGGATGGTGGGCAGGGCAGGGTGGAGCCATGGGGCGGGGCACACGGCCACCCTGGGGAGCCGCATCTTGGGGAGCCTGGCAGGAAGGAGAGGGGGGTTATTCTTGGGCAATGTCCTTTAGGTTTCTGGCTGGCTGGGACCTGGGATATGGCCCCTCACCTTACTCTGAGGTCTTGTGGGGTACAGAAGGGGTGGGGAGGGTGGAAGGGGACACACCTCTCACAGTTCTTTCAGATCCCCTCTTACCACAACGCCCCTCCCACAGTCGCCCACGTCCGCATCCTTCAGCTAAGCTGCGCTTTGCCCACCTCAGCCCTGGACGTCCAACGCTAGGAGGGAGGGCAGGAAAGGTTGAGAAGAGGAGGCTGGGCTCCAAGGGGACCTAGGGATGGGGGCAGGGTCAGAAAACTGTCCAGATGGAGCCTTAGCCCCAAGAGTTTGTCCCTGGGTTTCAGGGCTCCGCAACAGCGTTGTGGGGTCTCTGGGAGGATGGTGCTGTGGTTTGGCAAGGAGGAAGGAGGCAGCCCTGCCAGCCCAGGTCTGCGGTGAGGTGGGGCCGTGTGGACGCTGCATCCCTTGCCAAGCCCAGTTTCCTCGTCTGAGACCTGGGCTGGTCACCTGAGGCTGGAGGGGTTCTTGTGTGAGGTTTGGGGTGGGCCTGTGGGCTTAGGTCCAGACTCCAAGGCAGGATGGGTGCGCAGTCTTTTCTGCATTTCCAGCACCCAGCCCCGGGTCTGCTACGTGTGTGGTAGAGGAAAGCAGGGGCCTCCTGACTCCCCACCCCATTTCCCCAGCAGACCCAGCACCCAGGCAGCCATGCTGGGGTGGCCGCCGCTTGGGAGGGCCTGGTGATGGTGACATCCGGCCTTCTCCTCTTCTCCGTATTAGGTCATGGGAAAGCATAGCTGGAGGGCCTGCCTGAATCACAGGTGACAGGTCCAGAGACCAGAGACACGCACACGCAGACACCCAGCACGGGGGTTCAGCGAAATGAGGTGAAGTCCCGATGCTGGGAGGGGAGGGGGCCCACAGTCACCTGGGAGCTGGCGAGCAGCCAGGGGTGATGAAAGCCCAGGGGAATGGAAACAGAGCAGCGAGCCTGTTGTAATCGCTACGCCCACTTGCCGGCCTATAAAGGAAGCTGGCGAGCCCCGGCAGTAACACGCTCCTTGGCGCCTCTCTCTTCCTCCCGAGCCCTCTTGCTCTCTGCCTGCCGCCCGCTGCCACCATGACTACCACCATCCGCCAGTTCACCTCCTCCAGCTCCATCAAGGGCTCCTCGGGCCTGGGGGGCGGCTCATCCCGCACCTCCTGCCGGTTGTCTGGCAGCCTGGGCAGTGGCTCCTGCAGGCTGGGGTCTGCAGGCCTGGGGAGCGCCCTGGGGAGCAACTACTCCAGCTGCTACAGCTTCGGCTCTGGCAGCGGCTATGGAGGCAGCTTTGGTGGGGTTGATGGGCTGCTGGCCGGAGGGGAGAAGGCCACCATGCAGAACCTCAATGATCGCCTGGCCTCCTACCTGGACAAGGTGCGTGCCCTGGAGGAGGCCAACACCGAGCTGGAGGTGAAGATCCGGGACTGGTACCAAAAGCAGGCCCCTGGGCCCGCCCGCGACTACAGCTCCTACTACCATACCATCGAGGACCTGAAGAACAAGGTAGGGCCTGCAGGTGTGGGGGCATAGCGCCTCCCCTACCTCCTGCCTCCAGGAAGGCCTGGAGTCCAGTCTGGGGGATGCCACAGGGCTGTGGGGAGACAGGACAGCTTGGCTCAGGCTGAGCTCCCAGGAGCCTGCCTTGGGGACCCTAGTTGGCCCCCATCCCCCTTTTGTGCCATGGACAAGCAGGTCTCATGCAGCCCCTTGGGGCTCAGTTTCCTCCCTTGCGTGGCTGTGGGATGGGACATGTGGAGGGCTGGGCTCACCTGGGGAGGTGGGATATGTGGGCGTCTCTCTCCTTGGGAGCAGGGGTCAGCAGGAGGGGCTACTGGGATGGCGGTGAGCTTGCCAGGCACCTTCTAGGAGGGGAGGCAGGAGGGAGGGGCTGGACCTCGGGTGGGGAAGGCCTCTCATGGGCCTTATTCGGGAATTTCTCTTATTTGGGGATTTCCCTGTCCCTTCGTCTTCCCCTCAAGACTGGGGCTCAGCAAACCCCGGGGGGGGGGTGCCTGCTGGAGCCCAGTGTTGGCACTCACCAGGGGTGTTGATCTGAAGTTCCTGCTTTGGAATTACTGTTGGCAAGGGCTCCTCTAGGCATCTTTTGGGGGAGACTCTCAGGAGCACCATCCAGCCCACTGTAAAACAGCATTTGCCCATTTCCTGCCTTCTGGAATTCTGGGAGAGCATTTGCCCTCAGGCCGTTCTTCTCTGGCACTCCCACCCTCCCAGCTGGATGCCTCCTCTGCAGTAGGGCCCAGGCTGGCAGGGGGGTCTGTGTGGGGGGAGGCAGGTGCTGGGGGGCAGGGGAGGCAAGTTTCAGCTCATCACACTCCTCACCACCGCAGTGTAGGGGAGAGGCTGGGTGGGAAGAGGGGGCTCCCGAGAAAGCATCCCGTCCTGGCACCGGGCTGGCCGGGGGCTGAGCTGCCCCCACCCAATGACCTGATTGCTCCCCCATCTCCCCAGATCCTCACAGCCACGGTGGACAACGCCAACATCCTGCTGCAGATCGACAATGCCCGTCTGGCTGCTGATGATTTCCGCACTAAGTGAGTCCTGGCCAGCGGGCTTGAGCAAGCTGGGCAGGCCGGGGGAGGAGCGTGGGGCACCCCTCCGCACTCCAGGACCCCCAGGCTGCAGGTCCAGGAGCTGGGGGTGGGGCGATCCTGGGAGCTAAGAGCCCACCCCTAGTTCAGGATGAGCAAAGGCAGCGAGTTCTGAAGGTCACTGGGCTCAGGCAGGTGGTGGTGGGGGAGGCAGACAGGAGACAAGCAAGGAAGCTATGGGTGTGTGTGGGGGTCCTGTGAAGGTCCTAAGGCCCCAGGCTGGAACTTGCATCCTCTCATCCTCCCTCATAAGCCCTTAGAGCCCTGGCAAACTGAAGGCTGGTGAGGGGCCAGGGCCTTGACCTGCAAATCCAAGCAGCCTGCACTGAAGCCCTTGGTTCCCATTGCAGGTTTGAGACGGAGCAGGCCCTGCGCATGAGCGTGGAGGCTGACATCAACGGCCTGCGCAGGGTGCTGGACGAGCTGACCCTGGCCAGAGCTGACCTGGAGATGCAGATCGAGAACCTCAAAGAGGAGCTGGCCTACCTGCGGAAGAACCATGAGGAGGTGAGGAGGCAGGGGCAGTAGGTCACAGAGGCTGGGGAGTGGGTGGCAAGGCCCTGGGGCACAGCTGCGGTTGAGGCCGTGGGAGAGAGCAGAGCGGGTGCATGGTTAGTCACCCTACAGGGTTGCCCTCTCTGCAGAGCCCTGATCTCTGAGGTCCAGAGCTGGCGTGCAGGGCAGCCTCCTCCATGGACCACATGGCTTCTCTGCACCCGAAGAACACAGGGTGCACAGAGGCTACCCTACCCGTCCTGGCCTCCCTGTCAATGACAGCAGATAAGTGAGGCGCTCGAATCCTGTCTCAGTTCACACCCTCAAATCTGGACCCCACAAAGACATTTGGAAATTGGAGGGGAAATTTGGGGGACAGAAGCTCTCAAAATTAGATTTTTGTCTTTTTTTTGCAGTACTGGGGATTGAACCCAGGGGCATTCTACCTCTGAGCTACACCCCCAGCCCTGTTTTTTATTCTTTATTTTGAAACAGGGTCTCACTAAGTTGCGGAGGGCCTCACTAAGTAGGTGAGGCTGGCCACGAACCTGGATCCTCCTGTCTCAGCCTCCCAAGTACTGGGATTACAAGTGTGTGCCACCACGCCTGGCTAGATTTTTGTCTTTGAAGAGCCCTCAGCCTAATGAGGGAGGCATAGTCTGATGGTAGAGGCAGGGCCCATATAGAGCAGGTGAACAAAATCCTTAGGAGGGTCAGAGGAAAGAGACTGGCAGGACAGAGGAGGGGTCCTTGGGAGAGGAGGACAGTTCCAGATGTGGGATGTGGGAAAATTTGGGAGCAAGGGGCCAAGACAGCCCAGATGCCCACACCTACATCCCCCTCCTCCACAGGAGATGAATGCCCTGCGCGGCCAGGTGGGCGGTGAGATCAACGTGGAGATGGACGCAGCTCCGGGCGTGGACCTGAGCCGCATCCTGTCTGAGATGCGTGATCAATATGAGAAGATGGCCGAGAAGAACCGCAAGGATGCTGAGGACTGGTTCTTCAGCAAGGTGGGGCTGCTCCAGGCCAGATGGGGGACAGGGGCCTGAGCCACGACGGAAGCCACTGCCTGGCATCTTAGGGATGCCCCATCCTCAGCAAGCCGTGTAGACCCCAGAGGATCAGGTCACCTACTACATCAACAGACCTGGCACTTAGCCGAAGCTGGGATTTGGGGGTAGTACATGGGGAGGTGAGGAGCCCACAAGGAACAAAGGCAGAGGATAAAGACCCTGCTAGTTTCTACCTCTCCCTAAAAAGCCAGGGCCCAGGCTCTATGTCCTGGCTGGTTCTTAGGTTTCCTGTTCTATGCCTCCCACTTGTGGAGCTTAACCATAAAAACTTACCATTTCAAACAGTGCGTTCCTGGGCTTTAGGAAGTGGGAAGCTGGTGAGGTTTGGGAGGAGTGGTTCAGGGGAGGTCAGGAAGATGGCCATGGCCCGAGGGTGTTACTGTGAGCGAGGGGAACCATGCTGCCTGCTTGGGCCTGGACTGAGCATATA
The DNA here is from genome assembly GCA_004027185.1 of Glis glis. Lineage (NCBI taxonomy): Eukaryota > Metazoa > Chordata > Mammalia > Rodentia > Gliridae > Glis > Glis glis. The sequence continues at coordinate 21,420 of PVJS01012656.1, read as the reverse complement.
GAGGCCATGGGACACGGGGCCTGGGGAAGGGATCCAGGCTCATGCTGCCCTGTCCTTGGTCCTGTCTGCAGACAGAGGAGCTGAACCGTGAGGTGGCCACCAACAGTGAGCTGCTGCAAAGCGGCAAGAGTGAGATCTCCGAGCTCCGGCGCAGCTTGCAGGCCTTGGAGATCGAGCTGCAGTCCCAGCTCAGCATGGTAGGAATGCTGCTGTGTGTGGGGGTGGGCCCAGTGCCTGCGAAGGGGCCCTGCCACCCTCACTGACGCCTGCTCCCCCACCTTCCTGCAGAAAGCATCCCTGGAGGGCAGCCTGGCAGAGACAGAGAACCGCTACTGCGTGCAGCTGTCCCAGATCCAGGGGCTGATCGGCAGCGTGGAGGAGCAGCTGGCACAGCTGCGCTGCGAGATGGAGCAGCAGAACCAAGAGTACAAGATCCTGCTGGACGTGAAGACGCGGCTAGAGCAGGAGATCGCCACCTACCGCCGCCTGCTGGAGGGCGAGGATGCTCAGTGAGTGGGGGCCCCAGGCCAAGGCTGGGGGTCCCTGGCGTAAGGATGAGACTGTCAGACCCACATCTAATCTCTCCATTTTTTTTTTTTTTTTTTTTGCAGCCTGACTCAGTACAAGCCAAAAGAACGTAAGTATCTTGGTTGGTAGCTGAGGGCATGGGGCAGGAACCCCACCTGCACTGTTACTAGGACAGGATCCCCAAGGAGCTCCAGGGGATGATGGCTGGTCCTCAGTAGGAGTCAGGGAATGGACCTGTTAGGGCTCAGGGTTGATGTTCAGGGAAGGAGCAAATAAGAGAAACACTGGCTCATCTGATGAGGGGGTGGGGCAGGGAACTGGTCCTTACCCTGGAGATCCTCGTCTGATGGGGGAGACATGGCCCTAGCTCTGGGACTCTCATCTGATGGGAATATAGGGACATGGCCTCATGATCTTTGCTCTTGAGACCCAACAGATGAGCAAAAGCAGCCCTGTCTTCGGGGACTCACCTAGTGGAAGATAGGGACATGGTCCTTATCCTCCAGCCCCAGTCTGATGGGGAAGATAGATCCTAGCCTTGGGCTTCCTCATCTAATGGGGGTAATGGGAACCTGGTTTTTATCTTGGGGATCTTAGTCTGATGGGGGAGATGGGAACATAGTCCATGCACTGGGAACTGTAAAGAACTGGAGAAAGAGCCCCTTTCATGTAGCATTGGTCTACATGGCCCCTCTCCTCTGAAAGGACATGGTGGGTCAGAATGAAGTAGCCAATCTGGGGACGCAAGACCCACACAAGGACACCAGCAGAGGGATGGGATAGAAGGGAGGTGTTGGCCAGGGCAGGAGGGACGTGTGTGCCACGTGATATTGAGGCTATAGAGACATTCCTAGCAGCTGGGAGAGGACTGGGGGAGGAACCAGCTGCTACTTGGAGTTCAAGGGCTGAGTGGGGTTCTCTCAGCCCCTGCCCGCCTCCAGATGTTTGTTTCTCCTGCAGCTGTGACCACCCGCCAGGTGCGCACCATTGTGGAAGAGGTCCAGGATGGCAAGGTCATCTCCTCCCGCGAGCAGGTCCACCAGACCACCCGCTAAGGACTCAGCTCCTCCTGGCCAGCCCCCACCCCCCCGTGGCAGGGAGGTGGCCACCCCCTATGCCCTGCAGCCTCTGGCCTCTCCAGCCTCAGCGCCCTGCCTCGGTCCCTTCCCCACATTCCCCAGCCTGACACCAATAAAGCTTGGCCCAGATGTGAAGTGTGTGCTTGTCTTGGCTACTAAAGTGGGTGCTAGACCAGGAAGGAGCCAAGGGGAGGGGAAGCAGTCCCGGGACACCCACTATTGTGGATGTGCAGGTCAGAGGTCAGCTTAGACCAGGTAGAGTGGGTCTGGGCAGAGGTTGGGGGTTGCTTTGCAGCTCCCCAAGTCTCTCTCCCTGGTGGTCTGGAGGGTGGTCCTGGCTGAGCCAGGCTTGGAGTGGAGTCAACGTGTCAGGGGTGGGCCCAGGCTGCGGCCTTTTGTCCTGTGAGCATCTGTGTGACCTCAGGCAGTCATGCAGTCTCTTCCCCTTGCTGAGCTTCGTTTCTCATCCATAAATGGATAAGAAGAGCTCAGGTGCAGAAGCCTGAATCCCAAGGGATGACTCATCCAGCCCTTGCTCCTCCCCCCAGAGGGAGCAGGAGGTGGGTGAGGACAGGAGAGGCACAGAAGGGGGCAGGCGGAAGAAGCAGCTTCCTGTGGGAGTTTCTGGAAACCCCCAAGAGGGGCTCCCATGGCTCCACCCTAGCAACAGGATCCAGAGGCCTGTGTTTCTAGGAACTTGTGGCCCCAGCAGGTGTGGGAGGAAAGTGGGGCCTCTCTTGGGGATGTCTCCTCAAATGGTTGTTGGGCTCAGAATGGGGATGAGGTGAAGGTCCTACGGGGTGGCCGTGCCGGGGGAGCAGTGCCCCCTCACTGACAGTGACCCCCTTCGGTTTCCCCTGGGGGTGGGGGTGGTGTGAGGGGGGTGGCACACTGCATTGTGGGGAAGGGGAGGAGGGGAGTCCTGCCCCCGCCACTGCAGGGACCCTCTGAGTGCCAGTCCTGGTTCATTCTGGTGTCAGGCCAGGGGCAGCTGTGAGGAACTCACAACCGGGAAGTCTTCCTTCGAGTAAATCCGGAAGCCACGGGGTGGGGTTCTGGTTTTCTTTAAGGAGTGGGGGCAGGTAGAAGGGGCTAATGAGAGGAGGGTGCCCCCACCCTAATTCACTGCCGGGCCTGGGGGTCTTGGCTCCTGCAACAGCCTCTCTCTTTGGTGCTTGGAGATGAAGGTGGGAACCCAGGGGAGGGGGCAGGAGCGGCCAGAGCCCCTTAAACCTGGCGTGGTGGGGACTTGGGACCAGCGGAGGCTGGGGACCAGCAGGTGGGGCTATGGTAAGAGCTCTGATTACTGGGGTGTGGGGACTTCGGGTGGGTCACAGGCCATCCGGGGGCCTCAGAAGTTGCAACATAAAATGAGGGTTTGAGGGGAGTCACTAGTGGCCCTTCCAGCCTGCCCCCTTCCTGGAGTGCAAGTTTCTTTCCAGGGTAGCTTGGGGCCTGGGGGCTCCAGCCACAGAGGCACCTGCAGGATTCCCAGCTGGGCTGGCTCTTCCCCGTCAGAGCTGGTGCCTCTCTGCTCCCTGGCAGCGGACATGGCAAGCTGGCTTGGATGGGGGAAGGAGGGAGGCAGGTTCCCTCAGCCCCCACCACACATCCGGCCTCAACCAGAAGAACCAGCCCTGGGCTGTGGGTGGCTCATCCCGGAGGGTGAACTCATTCATCTGAACCCTGGTCCCAGGAAGCAGGGTGCCTGGGGAGAGGCACCCATTGTGTGGATGGGGACACTGAGGCTCTGGGGAGCAGTGACTCAGCCCTTCTCCTAGAGCCTGGTGTGTCAGGGGTGGAACAGGGCAAGGGAGGGGAGGGGACCCCACTCGTGCTGGGAAGAGGCTCCCAGCCCCACCTCCTGCCCCACCCGGCTCCCAGGCAGGGCTTCCTCCTCCTGGAGACTTCTGGGATCCCCTCTTACTGTTGGGGTGGGTGAGGAGGAGTCAGAGTATGGGGAGGACTAGACGCAGCCCTGGACTGTGCTCCTCCCCACAAAGTGAGTGGGTGGCTGGCTGGGGCACTGTGACGGGGCGGGGGGAGCACCTCGGTGTGCAGAGAGCTCAGAACCAGCAGAGGCAGCTGCTGTGGTGCTTTTGGGCACCCCCAGGGGATGCTGCAGGGACCTTCAGTGGCTTTGTCCATGTTCCACAAACAAGCCCAGGCTGCTGGGGACCCAGTGTGGGACTCCACGGAGGGGCTTGCCATTCACTCACCCCACTCTGCCCACACCCCAGCCCCTGTCAGCCCTGCCAAAGCTGCTGGTCTGCGGTTGCCCTTGGAGTCGCCCCACCGGCTCTCCTACGATGGACTCGCACCTGATTCCCAGGCCAGGCCGGTGCTCCAGGCGGCTGGCCCTGGGGCTCTTCCTTTCCCATGCTGCTATCCTGGTGGGGGCTGACCCAGCGGCATCTCCTACAGGGAGAAGGACGCGGGCAGCATTGTCCAGGACATTGCATGGCTCTGTGCCTGAGTCCCCACTGAGTCCAGGGGAAGGAGGGGACACTGGCCTTGGTCCAGAGGGAGAGTAGCCCAAGAGGGCCCAACGGAGCTTCTAGCTAAGGGTGGCAAGTGGGGCCAGGCCTGACAACACTCCTCAGCCCTTTTGCTGTGTGGGTCTCTTGGGGAGTTGAGAGGAACAGAGGGACCAGAGCCAGGCGGTTCTGCCCCCAACACAGAGCGAGGCGTTATCTGAGCCCAGTAGAGGCCTCGTGTTCATGACCAGCGTGAGACGCTGTGGCAGCCCTCTCTTCAGAAGGGGACATCAGACATGCAGGAGGGAAGAGGACGGCCTAGGGTGGGCTTGGCACTCAGGTTCCTCCTGATCCTGGGACGGGTCACGGAGCCGGGGCCTGCGCCAGACATTTGTTCACCCCACGGACCTTGCCCCTCTGCTTCCCTGTAGCCTGCTTGACATCATGCCCTGACCAAGCAGCGCCGGAGCTCTTCACCGTCCTCTCTCCCCACCAGACCATACAATTTGAGGACTTCTCTGTCTTGTTCTTTGAATCTGAGTGCCTGGCACAGAGTGGGTACTTTATAGACACCTGTTGACTATATTCAGTGATGGCCACCAGTCTGCCAGGGGCTTTATTTGTCTACCCGTCTGTTCCTCTAACACGCCTGTGAGGTAGTGCTGTTATTCCCATTTCCATTCCCATTTCCCAGAGAAAGAAACCAAGGCTTGGAGAGGCCAAAGGACCTGCCTGAGGTCTTGCCCTGAATCCAGGCTGCCCTGTCCTGGCTCAATGGGGGCTCTTCTCTTCCTGCTGCCTGGAAGCCTATAGCTCTGGCCTGGGGTTGTGCAGCAGCCTCTCTCCCCTCAGCTTCCCTGCACCCTCCTTCCAGCACCTCGGGATGCCTCCTGCTTCCCGAGCATGGGAATCCCCTGGGGAGCTTGTAAAACAGCCCCACGACCAGGCTTGTCCTAGGCATTGCTAACGCAGGGGCTGGAGTCTGTGAGCCGAGGTGTGGCATTGCCCAATGATGTTTCCCGGTCCACTCAAGTATGACATGACCTCATACCCGAGAGGGTGGGGCAGAGGATGGAGGAGGGCAGAGTGGAGGGATGGATCTACTTCCTAGAGGTGTCAGCTTGGCAGAAACCTGTGCCCTGTGCCCCCCAAGCTCAGTGGTCCTGGTCTTGACAAGCTTGGGGCAGATGTGCATCACTGGCATGGAGGAAATGCCCCCTACCCCGTGTTCCTCTGCCAACACAGTTCCTCCCAGGCCCAGCTGCAGCCTCCCCCTGCTAGGATCCTACTGAGGGTCCAGATGAGGAGGGCAGCTCCCTCCCTTATGGCTGAGGTTCAGTGGGGGGGGCACTGCCTCCTGGCATGGCTGGGGTCCAAGCACTCCAAGGTCTCCTGCCATGAGTGCTGTATTCCTCTATTGTAGTTTTCTCTCTAAGTTCAAATAACAAGTTCTTTAAGATCAGATACTATATCACCATCTCCCTCCATCCACCAGCCTCTGAGTGCTGGGTGCACAGTGGACATGTGATCTGTGGTGTTGGCTGAGTGGTTTGATGGACCAGTGGGCAACTTCCCACCACTTCTCAGTCCATGCAGACCCCCAGATCTTCAACCCTGCGCCTGTGTGTGATCCCGGACTCCTCCTGGGATGGAGATGTGTGTGTGTGTGTGTGTGTGTGTGTGTGTGTGTGTGTGTGTGTGTGTGCTGGGGACAGAGGATGAAGAGTTCCCAGAGAGTCCAGGGCGAGAGTCGGCGTGGACCTTGGGTTAGCAGCTGGAGTTGGGTTCAGGTTTCTGCTGGTCCACTTCTGTGCTGTTTAACCTCGGGCAAGTCTTTTACTCTGACTGGGACTTGGTGGCCTTTGAAGGCCATTTCCAGTCCTGAGGGTGAAGCATCTGTAGTTGGACCTGAGCTCGAGGCCCATCCTGACACCTGGACGCTGGTTCTGGGGTCCCCTTTGCCTGTACTTTGGGTCAGCGGCAGGGAGTATCAGGTTTGCTCTCCTGGGTCGGGTCCCAAAGGTGCGTGCATCAGCTCTCTCCTACCTCTGAGCTGATGGCTGTGGGGCCTGGATGAGATGTGGCAATAACAAAGCCCTGGTCATGCTGAGACAGAATTTCCTGTACCAGCAGAGCTCAGGCACAGGCAAGCCTCTTTGGGCTCCCCTCACCCCAACAGAGGCACAACACAGTAAGGACAATGGGCCAGCACCGCAGGTCACCCACAGTACCCAAGGAGGCTTCTGTCTTTGGGCCCAGACCCCTGATCCTCCCTGCAGCCCTCAGTACTTGGCTGGCTCTCAGGCTGAGCTCCCACCCACTGTGGGCGGAGCTCCTGCCAGGCACTGTGGGGAGGTGGGTGGGAATCGAACATGCCTGCCAGGCACCGGGGGAGCCCAAGGAGTCCCCGCTTGGAAGCTTAAAGCTGAGTGACTTTGGGCGAACCCCCTCCTCTCTCTGGTTCTCCTTCAGTCCTTCAGTCGGCCTCACTTTACAGGGCGAATTCAAGGACCAAGAAAAGGATCAACGAGATCCCCTTACATTTCCACCCCCTGGTTCAGGATGCTAGCCTGGGCACAGGCTGGGGGAGCAGAGAGGTAGGCGCTCAAATCTCAGTCCCCATTGACTGGGGTCTTGGGAAATCCATTTGTCCCCCCTGTGTCCCAGTTCCCATGTCTGTGGAACAACACCTCACGCCCACCTCACAGAACTGCATGGCAGGCACGTATCGGGCATTCCGTGTGATGCTTGAAGGGGACAGGGGACCAGAAGGTCTTAGCATCCCTGACTGAATGCACAAAGCTGCCAAGTCCATCCTGGACTCTGCAGACACCAGAGAAAGCTGTTGGGAATAGGCCCCTGGAAAGGACAGTTTCCACGTGGGGTCTCTGAGGTCCATGGTAGGGCCAGGGGTCATGAACAAGATTAGTGGCAGGACAGGGACTCCTTCCCACCACAGTCTACTGGTGGGTGTCCCTGATTAGGTGAGAGAAATAGGTAGAGTGGAGGAGCGGTGTGCTGGGTTGGGGTGCTCATCACATGGGAGTGTGGGGGTGCAGGGCCCTGCGTGGGGTGCCACAGCGTAGAAGTGGGTGTGTGTGGCGCTGGGCTGCAAAGGAAGGATGGGGAGGCTGAGGGGCAGGGCTGGGGGTCCTCCAGGCACGTTTCTTTGTGGATGGGGTGTGCCCTCCCCTTGTACAGGTAGGAAAGCTGAGGCCCAGGGCCCCTGAAGACCTGCTGTGCTAGGCAGGCCGTGGAGAGCAGAGCAGGAATGCAGCTCCATGGCGTGCCGTTTCCATAGCACACACCTCTTTTCTGGATATTCTGGGGGCTCAAAGGAGCCCTGAACCTGGATTAGATCCAAAGGGGAAAGTGTCCTAGCATCTTTAGAGATAGAATGGACTGCTGAGAGGTGCACACCTATAATCACAGTACTTGGGGGGCTGAAACAGGAGGATCATTGGTTTGAGGCCAGACTCAGTAACTTAGTGAGACTCTGTTTCAAAATTTTAAAAAAATGGGGGGAGGGGTCTAGAGGTATAGCTCAGAGGTATCTGGGTTCAATCCCCAGTACTACACACACACACAAAAAGAGAAATAGTAAGGACTCCCCATGCCCCAGCCCTGCCTTGTCACTACTAGGGAAGACAGGCCCTGAGAGGGGAGGTGAGGGCCCTCAGGTCACATAGCGAGTAAAGAGGGATGCAGCCACGAACTCATCTCCTGCCCAGAGCCTGGCACGCAGGACCCCACAGGCACATCCAAGACGCCCAGAGGACATCGCCAGGGCCTCTTTCAGCCAGGGCTCTCACTGTGGGGCAGGAAGTCTTTCTGTCAGGCTGACTCACTGCCTGGGGACGCGGCTGCCACAGAGCAGCCTGCACCATGGCCCCGCTGTCCCCTCGGGCTCCAGGAATGGGAGCCGATTCTCAGCCGCCCAGCCTGAGTCACTACCAACTCTGGATTGTGTGTTTTTCTCTCAGCCCCACACCCCAGAGTTGGGTGGGAACTCTGAGCCGGCACAGCACACAGAGAAGCGAGTCCACCCTGGGCTGAATAAGCCAGAGTGGGGAGTTGAATGGGACCGAGTGATGAAATTCAGAGGGGAACCCCGAGTCAGCACTTGGAGGGCCCCGCCTTCCTCAGGTGCATATAAAGGATCCTGGGGTTGGAGGCAGCACATCACCCTCTCTCAGCCTCCCTGAGCACCTTTCTCCTCTCTCTGCCAACTCGCTCACTCACTCTCCTCCCTCCTCGACACCATGACGACCTGCAGCCGCCAGTTCACCTCCTCTAGCTCCATGAAGGGCTCCTGTGGCATTGGTGGTGGCTCCAGCCGCATCTCCTCTGTCCTGGCCGGAGGATCCTGCCGGGCCCCCAGCACCTACGGGGGCCTGTCGGTCACCTCCTCCCGCTACTCCTCTGGGGGAGCCTGCGGGATGGGGGGCGGCTATGGTGGCGGCTTCAGCAGCAGCAGCTTTGGTGGGGCCCTAGGTAGCGGCTTCGGTGGTGGGTTTGGTGGTGGCTTTGGTGGTGGCTCAGGCTTTGGTGTTGGCTTGGGTAGTGGCTTTGGCGGTGGTGATGGGCTCCTGGTGGGCAGCGAGAAGGTGACCATGCAGAACCTCAATGACCGCCTGGCCTCCTACCTGGACAAGGTGCGAGCCCTGGAGGAGGCCAACACCGACCTGGAGGTGAAGATTCGGGACTGGTACCAGAGGCAGCGGCCCAGTGAGATCAAGGACTACAGCCCCTACTTTAGGACCATTGAGGAGCTGAAGAGCAAGGTAGGTGGCTCTGGTGACCGGAGCGTTGAAAGAGACCAGGGCTGTGGTGACCCATAGTAAACCTCTTTCTAGCAATTTCGTTTTACAAATAGTGGTACTGAGGTGCCTTGGGAGAGTAACCAGGGTCACCTAGGAAAGCGGTGGCAGAAGGTCCCGTTTCAGCATCTCTGTGTTGAGCTGGGACTGGAACCTGACTCTCATATTCCCTGTGAGGGCTCTTTGCACTTCCTGCTCAGCTTCTCAGCCCAGGTTCCAGGACGGGGTGGTGGGAGACGTGATGCATCCCTACATACCCTGAGCTGGGTGGAGAGCATCTCAGCCTGGCTGCGGAAGTGTAGGGCCTGACCTCCGGCCAGGTGACCCTCAGACTTGGGGAGACTCCTTTGGCCCCTCTCTGCCCTTCATCCTGGAGCAGCAGGACCTTGGCTGACCAGACCTCCTATTCTTTCATCCCCACTCCAGATCATTGCAGCCACCATGGAGAATGCGCAGCCCATTCTGCAGATCGACAATGCCAGGCTGGCGGCCGATGACTTCAGGACCAAGTGAGCAGCCAGCATGGTGGGCTGAGGGCAGAGGGCAGGGGACAAAAGAATAGGGCTATCCATCCAGGAGGGCCAGCAGACCTTGAGCCTCAAGGATGGGGCCTGAGGCTCTGATCTCTATCCTGCCAGGTATGAGCATGAGGTGGCCCTGCGTCAGACCGTGGAGGCCGACATCAACGGCCTGCGCAGGGTGCTGGACGAACTGACCCTGGCCAGAGCTGACCTGGAGATGCAGATCGAAAGCCTCAAGGAGGAGCTGGCCTACCTGAAGAAGAACCATGAGGAGGTGAGGTCGCTGTTGGCTTTCGGGGCAGGGGACTGGTTTGGTGGGGTTGCCAGATCAGCCTAGGGCCAGAAGAGGGGTCAGCTGATCTGATCACCCATTTCTAATCCCTTCCTAGGAGATGCTTGCCCTGCGGGGCCAGACCGGTGGGGACGTCAATGTGGAGATGGACGCAGCTCCTGGTGTGGATCTGAGCCGCATCCTGAATGAGATGCGTGACCAGTACGAGCAGATGGCCGAGAAGAACCGCAGGGACGCCGAGGCCTGGTTCCTGAGCAAGGTAGGGATGGGGTCTTTTGCTCTCCTGCAGGATTTCCAGCTGGGGAGGCTCAGGAGAGTTTCATACCTTCTGCCCCTCTCTCTGTCTCAGACTGAGGAGCTGAACAAAGAAGTGGCCTCTAACAGTGAACTGATCCAGAGCGGCCGCAGCGAGGTGACAGAGCTCCGCAGAGTGTTCCAGGGCCTGGAGATCGAGCTGCAGTCCCAGCTCAGCATGGTATGAAGAATGCAGCCCCTCTGTAGCCCCCAAGTCACCAGCAATGGCCACCCCTACAACACTGCCACCATCCAGTGGTATCCATCCAGTCCTACTTTTCTTGTCCCAGGAGTGGAACTGGAATGATCTTGGTACCCCTTACAGAGACGGGGAAATTAAGGCCCAGAATGGTGGAATCACTTTTTTCCATGTTGTCTGGCCCAATCAGTACTCAAGCTGGGGTCAAAGGTCATGTACCTCTTCGGGGGAAACATGCCCAGAGACCTGGAGGGACAGGAGTGAACACCTCCATTGACTTTTTTCTCTCTCTCTCTTCTACTTGCAGAAAGCATCCCTGGAGAACAGCCTGGAGGAGACCAAAGGTCGCTACTGCATGCAGCTGGCCCAGATCCAGGGGCTGATCGGCAGCGTGGAGGAGCAGCTGGCACAGCTGCGCTGCGAGATGGAGCAGCAGAGCCAGGAGTACAAGATCCTGCTGGACGTGAAGACGCGGCTGGAGCAGGAGATCGCCACCTACCGCCGCCTGCTGGAGGGCGAGGATGCCCAGTGAGTGGGGGCCCCAGGCCTGTCCCACAGTCCCTCAGTGCCCCACTGCTCCCAGCACATCTAATGCTCACGTTCTTTCCCCCACAGCCTCTCCTCCCAGCACTCATCCGGCCAATCCTATTCTTCCCGGGAAGGTGAGTCTTCCAGCCACTGTGGCCCCGCTGCATGTTTCCGTGGGATAGGGGTCGTGGCGCTCTCCTCAGAGCCCCCAGGCCTCCCTTTCCCTTGTCCGACATCCTGGGAATCCTGTGCAGCTTCCAGAGCCCTTCTCACCTCCTCTCCTCTCTCCTGCAGTGTTCTCCTCATCCTCGTCCTCCCGCCAGACCAGGCCCATCCTCAAAGAGCAGGTATCCAGCTTCAGCCAGGGCCAAAGCCAGAGCCAAAGCCAGACCCAGGGCTCCAGGAACTGATCTGCCTCCACCAGAGCCTCCTGCCAGCCCCCGGCCTCACCTGGAGGCCTGGGCCAGGACCCTGTTCTCCCAGCGCGGCCCCCAGCTGTCTCCCCTCCCCCTCCGCTGGTGGCGGGCTAATAAAGCTCTTTCTGGTTGATGCAAACCTGTGTGATCTCCGTGATTGAATTGATGGGAAGGAGCTGAAGGTTCCTCTCAGGGATGCTTCTGGGGCCCCACACCCTGAGGGGTGCAGGAAACTGAATGCATCTCAGAAGAGCTGGAGTGGTTTTCCTAGGAGACCTCTATGTCCTGGTGGGGGTGGTGGGGGACACAAGAAGGGAAGGCGTTCACACCAGGCAAGGCCTTCCACTGAGGTTCTTGCACTATCCTCCCTAGCGACCCCGTGAGGCAGGGGTGGTTAGGCTCATTTTGGGGTACTGTCTACCCCTGGATTCAGGGAGGTTAAGTAACTTGCATACAACCATGCAGACACGAAGCAGCATTTGGAGTTCAAACTCAGGTCTTTCTGGTTACAAAGTCCATGTCTTTCTCTTAATACCACTCTATCTTCTTAGGTATTTTACCCCAAAGACTCCAAAGCTTGAGCTCTTCTCTCTACCCTTTTCGTCCCCACATCGTGCACAATGGCTTTGGTGCTGGAGGGTGGAAGGGGAGCCTTCTGTCTTGGGTATCGTGTCCATGGTCAGAAATGAAATCTCCCTTCTCCCAGCCTGTTCCTCTTCCCCATTCCGTTGTCTCCTTCCTCTTCCTCATTGTCTTTAGCTGTCAATTGAATGCTGATGAGTCCCCTAGAAAATATCTGCCATCTGTGCCCTCTCCATCCTCACAGCCACCACCACATCCACGGCTTCTCCTTCTCTCCCTGGAACTAGGCGTAGTCTACTACCTGGGTCCTCTTTCCATCCATTTCTCCCACTCCCAATTTCTACCCAAAAGCCTTTCTTACAAGAATGTGGTCCAGGTCAGGGTCAAGGATGTGATCAGGACTTCCCAGCTTAACAATGGCGATGGCTCCCGTTCCCTCCGGCACTCAGCCTTCGGTCTGAACACTGCCTTGGTCATCCCTCCACCCCCACCCCGCCCTGTGTCCATGAGTCAGCCCTTCTTGACTAATAGCATGGTTCACACCTCTCAGGCACCAGTCCTTCTTCTTGGATGCCTTCCATATTTTAGAAACTTTAAATAAAAAAGTTATGTATGCATAACATCATAACACTTTGTGTGTGTCTATGTGTGTGTGTGTGTGTGTGTGTGTGTGTGTGTGTGTGTAAAAGAGCCATTCCCAAGCTGGATCTCTCCTCCTTTTCTATTTTTCACATTCACCTTAAGCTGGTATTTTGGTATTTGCCTGCCTCCTTATTTCCTTTTCTTTCTTTTTTTTTTTTTTTTTGTGGTACTGGGGACTGAACTCAGGGGCATTCTACCTTGAAGCCATACCCCCAGCCCTATTTTTTAATTCCTTATTTTGAGACACGGTCTCACTAAGTTGCAGAGGGCCTCATTAAGTAGCTGAGGCTGGCCCCGAACCTGCTATCCTCCTGTCTCAGCCTCCCAAGTACTGGGATTACAAGCATGTGCCACCACGCCTGACTCCATATTTCTTAATAATGGGATTATACTGCCGCTTCTTGATTTTTCAGTTGTAGCTCTTAATCACTTGACTTCTTATGAAGAATGCTGATTTAGTTCATTTATATAGCATTACTTCTCCCAACCTCTTCCTGTGTCTTTCCAACTTCTCAATATATTCATATTTTTAGTTAGATAAATGTTTAATGTTTACATTATTATGACATATTATTCACGGTTAGACTATGTTTTGTACAATATTAAATTTCCTTGGAATAAATATCTTTTTCTTTGCTTAGATTTTCTATATACCTTTCATTCATTTGTCTCATAATTAATTGCTGGAAGTATGTCTCCTCGTCAATTTCATCTTCTTGAAGATGTCTGTCCTGGAGTCCTCTGTCCTCTTGCTCCAGTCTGTTTTGGGTGTTCACAGGGCCTACTTTTCAGTGGTCATCCTGAAATCACCCTTCACCATCATCCTGGGTATCCCTTATTTTTATGTATTATATCCACTGCTTTCTGGATCTCATGTCTCTCCCCCAGCTCCTTTATTTTAGTGGAGCTCATCCTTTAGCAATTTCCCAAGAAAAGATTTATAAAGATTAGCTTTTCTGAGTCCTTCCATTCCTGGAAAGATCTTTAGTTCAACCTCACTTTTCTTTTTGGGTGGTGCTGGGGATCTACCCTCACACTTGAGGAATAGGTTGGCTGGGTATGGAATTCTAGGTTGGACATCATTTTCCCTTAGCATTTGAGGGTATTGTTTCACTGTGTCTTGGCTTCTGGTGTTAATATTGAGAAGTCTTACATCATTTTGATTGTATATCCTTTGTACTATCCTATTCCAACTCTCATCCCTAGAAGCTTCCAAGTTCTTTTTTTCTCCAACATGCTGGGTGTCTTGATGCTACTTTGTCTTCATCCATTGGAGGGGTCACTAACAGAAACTTCCAACAGTCATTGTTCTCAGTTGTTCTTCAGTTCTGACAAATTTTCTTATTTCATGATTTCCTCCCTCCATTTCCTCTCTTTCTGGAACTCCTCTTTTTTCCTGTGTATTCCATTCTATTTTCCATCTAACTTGTCTTTTCCCCCCTAGTTTCTGAGAAATCTATATAATAATAGGTTTATCATCTAAATAATAGAAATCTAATAATAGGTTTATCATCTAAACCTATTATTATTATTATTATTATTATTATTATTATGATACTGTGGATTGAACCTAGGGGCATTCTATCTCCAAGTTAACACCCCCAGCCCTTCTGTTATTTTTATTTTGAAATAGGATCTCACTAAATTGCTGAGGCTGGCTTTGACCCTGAAATTCTCCTGTCTCAGCTTTCCAAGTACTGGGATTATAGGTGTGTGCTACTGTGCCTGGCTTGCCCTGCTTTCTATACAGATATGTAACCCATCCTCCTGTTTCTGGCCCACTGGCCCCCCACTTTGGGAGGTGCCTGGTGCCTCCTATGTCCGTGACTTTCCAAGGTTCTGATGTGTGAATCTGCTTGATTCTTGGCCCCTCCCTGGGTAAGCATTGAGTTTTCTTTGTGTCTCAACATTTTGTCACTATAATCTCCTTTCTGCTCTTTGTCTATATGGAGTTTACTCATTTACAGTAATTTCAGTGGCTCTTAGCAGGTGAAGATAAACCACATAGTTAGCCTGTCAGTTTAACCTCAAGTCCCTGGGTTTTACCTTTACAAAGTCATATTCATCCTTCAAGGTTGCTGAGCATGATTCATTACTTTATAATGGATGACCATTGTTAGTTGTTCAGCAAACATGTCTCCCTTTTTATGACCACCAACCTTGTCCCCTAGATCATAGGGTGAATCTATGACTCAGACTGAGTCCCCAAATCCAATACCCAAAGTTAACCACTGGTAACAAATTTCTTGTTCCCTCTACACACACACACACACACACACACACACACACACACACTGCATATATGTAGTGTGTGTGTGTGTGTGTGTGTGTGTGTGTATAACAAAACTGAATGTCTATACCATTTTGCATTCATTTTTTTTTCTTTTCAGTGCTGGGGATCAAATCCAGGGGCCCTGTGCGTGTAGGCAAGCACTCTATCACTAAGCCACATGCACAGCCTCAATTGTTATAAATATTATAGGAGAAACACCTTCCTGTATTATTAAAAAAGTCATACATTTTTAATGCTGTTTCTACTGTTTGTTGTTGCCATTGAAAACAGCACAGACATGAACATCTTTCTGCACCATGCTTTTACAAATGTTTTGGATTATTCCCTCAGGCTAGATTTGCAGGAGTCTAATTACTAAGTGAGAAGATACAAATGTTTTAAGGTTCTTGGTTCATATTGCCAAATCGATTTAAAGAGAAGTGCCAATCTGCATAATTTGCCAGCAGGGAATGGGAGTGCCTATTTCAAAACATGTGCACCAACTTTGAGTATTGTCTCTTAAATGCTTCTTCTTTTTTCTAATGCTTCTTTTGTAAATGGATTCATCGGTAACTTTGAAAGCTGATGTTGTGGAAGGCCGCTGACACAGAAACATAGTCCCGGTTACTAAACACCTCCTGAGCTGGTGCACGTGTTCATGAGTTGTTCAGTAAGGAGATGTTGGATGTAGAACACCCTCTACCTGGGAGTGGGGGCTGTTTTAAAGAAGCTGCCTGAGCTGCTGTCTTCAGAGTGCACACCTCTGATCAGTGGACCCTTGGGGAGCTCCATGAGAAAGGCCTCCATGTGAAAGATGAGGAAACCGAGGTCTGTGCTAGTCACCTCTGCATTGTCATAATGAGATACCCGAGGCTGGGTCTGGAAAAGACATTTATTTTGCCTCCTGGTTCTGGAGGCTCAAAGTCCAAGATCGGGTGGTTGTGGGGACAGGAGTCATTGGTCTGGCCTTTGGTGATGGCCTTCTTGCTGGCGGAGTCCCAAGGTAGTACAAGGCATCATTTGGCAAGAGATAGGGAGCACATATGTCTGTGTATCTAGTTTCTCTCCTCCTCCTCCTCCTCCTCCTCCTCCTCCTCCTCCTCCTCTTCTTCTTCTTCTTCTTCTTCTTCTTCTTCTTCTTCTTCTTCTTGTACTGGGAATTGAACCCAGGGGCATTCTACCACTGACCTACACCCCAGTCCTTTTTTAAAAAAATTATTTTTCATATACTTATTGGTGCATTGTAATTCTACATCCTTATGAGGTTCAGACTGATACATGCACACAGCACTTGGTGTATTTCCCTCTGGATCCCACCCCACTCCTTCATCCTTCCCATACATATTATTATACATATTATTATGGTATTGACAACTTAATTTTGAAATAGGGTCTCATTAAGTTACTGTGTGCTGGACTCGAACCTGCGATTCTCCTGTCTCATCCTTCCAAGTACTGGAATTTCGGGTGCATGACACTGTGTCTGGCTTCTGTCCTTCTTCTTATCATGGGGGCTCTACCTAATGACCTTATCTAAACCTAGTCACTTTCTACCCTGCCCCCATACCACAGTTGGATAAACATATGACTTTGGGGGCTTGAACAATGAGTTTGGGGTCCAAAGCATATTCAAGTCATAGCAAGGTTTAAAGTAATTACAGGGGAAAAAACCCCACAACTTTCTCAGGGGAAAAAGATCCTGCAACTTTCTCGGGGTCTGACAGCTAGTTAGTAAAACTCCCTGAGAGCAAGAACCATGTTTTTCTTGTTCATTGCTATATTTTGTGGAAACAAAACATTTACTTTCTTTTTGGTACTGGGGATTAAACCCAGGGGCATTCTACCTCTGAGGTATACCTGCAGCCCTTTTTTATTTTGAAACAGGGTCTCACTAACTTGCTGAGGGTTTTGCTAAGTTGCTGAGCCTGTCCTCCAATGAACCTGCAATCCTCCTGCCTCAGCCTCCCAAGTACTGGGATTACAGGCATGCGCCACCACACCTGGCTCAAAACATTTACCTTTTATTTTTTCTTATTTTATTGTTTTTGCGGTACCGGGGATTGAACGCAGAGGCGTTCTACCTCCGCGCTACGCCCCCGGCCCTATTTTTTATACTTTATTTTGAAACCGGGTCTCACGAAGTTGCGGAGGGCCTCACTAAGTAGAGAGAGAGAGAGAGAGAGAGAGAGAGAGAGGGAGAGAGAGCGAGAGAGCTGAGGCTGGCCGCGAACCCAGATCCTCCGGTCTCCACCTCCCAAAGTACTGGGATTACAAGCATGCGCCACCACGCCCGGATTACATTTACCTTTTAAAGAAGGACAATATTGAAGCAAAAAATGTGAGTTTCCCTTTTGCTAAAGGAATCAGTTTTTCCATCTAGGCATGCCTGCTGCCTGGATTTCTCAAGCTAAGGTTCAACTCCCAAATCAGTCTGCATTTGTCTCTTAGCTGCCTTTCCCACTTCCTAAAATCCTGGACCGGAGAAGAGGAGACTCAGTACTCTTAATGTGCCTTGTAACTTGTCTATTTTGGACACACACTCGGATTCCTTAGGCCTGAGTTTCAAAGTTTGTGTAATACTGTTGTAGATAATTGTGTAAAGTGCCAAAACAATGACTAGAGTAAGAATTAATGATAGCCCGTAAAGCGTATCTGCTGATTTAAATGAATTAGTGGTAAGCTCATAAGGTTTTGCTTTCTTTGGGCCCATTGTTTCCATGAGCTATAAAAAGCTCCGTGTCTCTCCTGGTGTCTGAGATAAGCAATTTCTTCTGCTTGCCTTCCCACTGCTGTAGCTTGTTAAAAATCTTCTGATTGGCTCCCTGAAAGACGAACACATAGGGAACTTTTTGTTTTGCTAGTGAACAACAGCCCTTAGACAGTACCCAGCACAGAAGGGCCGCTCAGCAAGGATTGCTGGAGTCAAACCCTAAGAGCAGAAGTCTCTGCTTTTCCAGGTTTCTTTTTTGTTTTTTTTTGTGGTACCGGGGATTGAACCCAGGGGCGTTCTACCTCCATGTTACACCCCCGGCCCTATTTTTTTATACTTTATTTTGAAACCGGGTCTCATGAAGTTGCGGAGGCCTCACTAAGTAGAGAGAGAGACACACACACACAGGGAGAGCAGGGAGAGAGAGAGAGAGAGAGGGAGAGAGCGAGAGCTGAGGCTGGCCGCGAACCCGGATCCTCCGGTCTCCGCCTCCCAAAGTACTGGGATTACAAGCGTGCGCCACCACGCCCGGCTGCTTTTCCAGGTTTCTATGGAGCCTTCTCGGAAGCAAGTTTTGTCTCTGAATTCCATGTGCCTCTCATCGTGTGGGGCACAAGGCAGCCTCCATGGGCAGGTATCACTGAGCTACTGCAGATAAGAAAACAGATACCCTTTTGTGCCCCAGAGAGACGGAGCCCTATCTACTAGAACCTTGACCTGGTATAGTTCTTGACCTGGCCTTTCCTCTCATGTGCCGCGTGGGTCACCACCATGGGAAGGTGAAGCTCCACGTCCCTCTTCCCCAACAGTCCAAGGCCCCTGGAGGGCTTTGCCCAGATGGAGGGGGTGGTAACAGCCAAAGGTGGCAGCTGTGTAGGAGGAGACCCCATTTCAGGCTTCACCCCCACATTACTGGGCTGCAAGGGTCCCTCTCTCTCCTCCAATTATAGGATTGTTACACATGACACAGATAACTTTTTTCCTTACAGCTTTTATCTACCATGTGAATAAGTGACAATATAAAAGAAATCCAGATAAAACATCCACCCATTGTTCTTTTTTTAGTTAAAATATTTTCACCATATTTCGACATCACAGGATATGATAGAAGAGTAGTGTCTTGGCATTTATAATTTTTACATTCTAAGATTTGGCCTTTCACAGGGTTCACCCATGGTTCTGTTCCCAGAGTTTTTATTCTCCAAGACTATTTTCCAGCCTCATTGTGTGGGGATATATAGAAAAGATGATTTTTCAGATTATTTAAGGGGTTTCATTTAATGTTAAATTAATAGAAATAAAAAATCAGTATAAAAGTTCATATGTATGAGGATGTTTATTGCTACATTATTTGCAGAGACAGAAAATAAAAAATAAATTTTCTATGGGTTAGTGGATGGGTTGTGGGAATAATGATCCATTCATACCGTGGAGTATTAGGCAGCCATCACTAACAATAAATTGAACCCACATCAGATGTCAAGGAGCAATTCCTCCAGGTACTGGGGAGAGAGAAAAGCACATGTAGTATGTTGATTTCACTTGTGTGAAATAAATAATAACCAAACCCTCATTCCTTATTTATGTAAGTGCACATAATATTTGTGTGTGTGTGTGTGTGTGTGTGTGTGTATGATTATATGAGCACCAGGAATATGAAAGGATACATATGAGGTTATTAACATAGATTGCCTTGGGGGTGGGGTGGGAAGCTCATGTGAGTGGAAGGGGTGGGTAGGGGGATGAGGGGATCCAAGAAAAAACAGGAAACAGTGCACACGTTTTCATACATATGCATAAAATCGTGCATTTATATACATGAATAAAGAAATTAAACAAAAAATTAAGCATCAAAGAATCAGTTAATTTGCTGAATACCATATAAACTTCCTAGTTAAAAGCAGTTTGCAAGCCAGGCATAGTGGTGTGCACCTGTAATCCCAGTACTTGGGAGGCTGAGACAGGAGGATTGGAGGTTTTTAAGCCAGCCTCAGCAACTTAGCAAGACCCTATTTCCAAAAAAACATAAAAATTGGGCAGGGGGTGTAGCTTGAAGGTAGAATGTCCCTGGGTTCAATCCCCAGCGCTACACACACACACACACACACACACACACACACACACACACACACATACACACAAAGCAAGCAGTTCGCATGCACTAATTTTCTGGCCTGGCAAAGTAATATTACCTTAACATATGTTTTTAATTTGCTTTTTAGCCAGACATTGTGGTGCATGCCTGTAATCCCAGTACTTAGGAGTCTGAGACAGGAGAATCGAAGGTTCGAGGACAGCCTCGGCAAGTAGTGAGACTCTCATCAACTAGCGAGACCCTGTTTCAAAAATAAAAATAAAAATAAAATAGGGCTAGGGGTGTATCTCAGAGGTAGAATGCCCCTGGGTTCAATCCCCAGTACCACACACACACACACACACACAAAATAGAAAATTAAAAAAAAGTGAAGTTTAAACAAATTTGCTTTGTGCTCAGATAATACTATGACTATACAATTACAAGTGATAACCAAAAGAAAAAAAAAACAAAAGTAAGAGGGTAGTCCCTTGCAGGTGGTGTGGAACAGCAGGAGGAGGGTTGAGGCCACCCTGGGTTTGAACTTTGAGTGTGAAGTTGGGCAGATGCCCCCATCCCTCTGAATCTCAGTTTCCTCATCTGTAAATTCAGGATATCAGCATCTACCTGAGGGGTTCATGTGAGAATTAAAGGTGGGCAAAGCACACAGTAGGCACTCAATTAATGTTTGTTCCCTCTTTCCCTCACTCTTTTGACAGTTTTGAAAGTGGCCCACCCTTTATTGCCTCATTTGATTCTTGCAGCAAGGCTATGAGGCGAGCTGGAGCGAACGCCCCCTCCCTGCCTGCTCTCTGCCAAGCCTCCTCATGAGCTCCCTGCCCCTGACTCATCCCACTTCACAGGTGAGGAAACTGAGCAACTTACCCTAGGATGCATGATCTGTAGGTGGGGTGTCAGAATGGCCCGCCAAGTGAAGTAGGTACCCCTGGCCTTGTTTGACTTGAGTTCTAGCAGTAAGTGGCTGAGGGACTTCAGTCCAAGTCCACTTCAGGCTGCTCCAGGCTGGTGTTGCGCTGGGGTCAGGATTGGTGCAGGGTGGCACTACAGTGATAAATCAGGAACCACCCTGACTTTAGGTGAGATACTTCTTACAGCATCCATGCAGGGAAGGTGCTCTTTGTCCCCCCTTTCCTGGAGGTGCCTCTGGTGAGTGGGTGTTGTTTGTGCTCAGGGTGGCCAGCTCTTTCTCAACAGCCTGGCCTTGGCTGATGGCTCTCCTGTCTGGAATTTACAAAGGCCTAAATAGGGGCTACTGTCTTCTCAGATGGCCACATGAAGACTTGTTACCTTGGTTGGCTCTGTGGGGTGGGAATAAAAACCTCCTAGGAACAGATCTGCCTGGGTTGGTTCCCAGCCCCCTCCGACCTGCCTTCTGGTGTCGCTCTGAGGATTAGAAGAGATGAGGAAGTCAAGACCTAGCCATGGTGAGCCCTTGTATGTGCTAGTTTTTTGGAGCTAGACTCTAAAAGGTGATTTTACCTCTAAGCTAGTCCCAAGGGAGAGTTACGTGAGCTGATTCTATTCTTCCCACCCAGAGACTCAACTCAGGGGTGTCAGTTCCTCTTCTCTACCACCTCCCCATCACCACCATCCCTACCACAATCTCTGCCAGCACCACCACCATCCCTAGTATCATTATCACCACCATCCCCACCACTACAACCACCACTACTACCACCACCACCACTATCCCTAATACCACCATCACTACCATGCCTACCACCATCACCACCAGTACCATCACCATCCTCAATACCTTTTTATCATCTGTATTGGACAGGGTTCTCTAGATTAACAGAATACACAGAATGAGTATATTTGAAAAAAGGGATTTATCAGATGGGCTTACAGTTTGAAGCAATGTAGTCCCAGGTTCTGACTGCACATGGAGAGTCAGAGGAACCAGTAGCTGGTCGAACGGTCTAAGAGCTGGAGTCTTAGGATCGGAGCAACCACTAATTCAGT
>PVJS01012655.1:0-43469 GCA_004027185.1 Glis glis | reverse complement strand
TCTGTGTGTGTGTGTGTGTGTGTGTGTGTGTGTGTGTGTGTGTGTGTTTGTGTGTATTTTGTGTGAGGGGGATACTAGGGGATTCTACTGCTAAGCTACATCCTCGGCTCTTTTTTATTTTGAAATGAGGTCACTATGTTATTGAGTCTTGCTATTGTTGAGGTTGGTCTTGAGCCTGTGATCCTCCTGTCTCAGCCACCCAATTACTGAGATTACAGGTGTATAGACCACTCCCAGCTTAGATTTATTTTCTTTCGAAATGATGAAGTTTTAGGTTGCTGAGGTTTGGATTTGGAATGCCCCCCAAAGTCTCATGTGTTGAAGAAATGGTCCCCATTTTTAAGTGTTTAAGAGGTGGGAATTTGGAGAAGTAAACTGATCATGAAATGTCTAACATCATCAGTACATTAATCCATAGATAGCTAAGTGGACTACAGGGAGGTAATGGAAGCAGCAGGCAGTGGTACTTGGTTTGTTGCAGTTAGATACAAAATGTCCCCTAAAGAGCTCATTTATTATATTCAGGGTTGATATAGTGGAGTTTTGAGGGATGTAATCCCAGAAGTGGATAAATCCATTGTAATGGATATACCTGAGTGGTACCCAGTAGGCCAGCAGGTTGTGGTTGGATAAAGTGGACCTTGAGGGTACAGCCTTGGAGATTATATATATGGTTCCTTTTCCCCTGGCTCTGTCTCTTGCTTCCAGCCTCCATGATGTGAGTACAGTCCGTGTGCTCTCCCTTTCTCTGCTTCTTGTCACCATACCCTGAGATCTCATATTGACTGAACCTGAAACCATAAGAAAATAAGTCCTTTCCTCTAAGTTACATGGTCAATCTTTTAGATTATAGCTGCAAGAATGCTGATGGACACATGGTTGTAGAAAATGGGTCATTAGGAGCATGCCTTGGAATTTTATTTCTTGTTTCTAGCCACTTCCTCCCTACCACCATCTTTCTCTCTTTCTTTGCATCCTAGCTGACATAGACTGAACAACTTTCCTCTGTCATGCCCTTCCATAATGATGTCCTGCTTTGCCTCAGGCCCAAAGCAATAGAGCCAGCCAACCATGACTGAAATATCTAAAACCATGAGCCAAAATAAACTTTTGCTCCTTTGAGTTGTTATGTCAGGTATTTTGGTTACACTGATGAAAAACTGACTAATACATAGGTATTCTGTTATAGCAGCATAAAATGCACTAAAACATGCAGACTGTTGAATTCAAATCTAAAGATTTTAGATAACATCCCCCAATAATTTTGTGCATTTTGGATGTCCTAGGCAAGAGGCTACCACTAACTTTCTTAAATTTCTTTACTTCTTAGGGATAAGCTCTTTTCCCCATCCAATAACAACAACAACAACAACAACAACAACAACAACAAAAGAAAATGTATTCCCTAAAATGAGTTTGTCTTGATGGATACTAGATCCTATTTTATCCATCATTTAAGGAAAAAATTACTCTAAGCACTCTCTTTCATACTTTCAAAGGATCCTACTTTCTTGATTCGTTCATTTTTACTTTCTTAATCATTTCCCATTGTGTATTTTGGCCTAAAGAACTAAACCTCCTCTTTAAAATGGACTTTGCTAACCAATTCCAAGACACTAAATACAAGACACTAGTTGTTTAGCTTCAATTTGTTCTTTATCTGTTCATTAATAATAGCCACTACCTTACTGTAGTTGATCTCAGTCTGCTTTCCAGAAAACTACAACCATTGTTTAAGAACTATGTAATAGACAATATAGAAACAGATATCCTGGTGGTGGTAATAGCAGAGATATGATTGTCTAATCCCACAATCCTAAAATACCACATAGTTGCCCCTCTTGTGTGGGCCATCAGTTCCAACTGCAAAAATGAGTTTCTTTGCATAAACCACTTGAGGCTTACATAATATTCAATACAGTCATTAGTGTGTAACACAGAAATTATACCTTGAATTTTGAATACAACAGCTGTAATCAGGAACACTGTATCAGGCTTAGTGAGAAAACCACAGCCATGATGAATTATTTTGTATTAAGATATTTATGATAGGAATTAGACCTTACTCAAAAGCAAGGACTGATGAGAAAGTGAACTGGAGGCAGAACTCAGACAAGAGCCTGAGTCACTACAGAGTCTGCTTGAAGGACAGATGGGTGAAAATGTGGAGGTTTGCACAGATAATTTTTCTTATACTTTTATTGACACATTATTGTCTCACATCATAATGTAGTTCATAGTGATAGTAACATACATGCAAACAGCACTTGGTGAACTTTCCCCTGGCTCCCTCCCCTCTCCCCCTTGCCCATACAAAATATTGAGATTGGCATTGGTATTCTCACATATGTTCATATTATCAATGGGAGATAATTATTAAAAATCAGTGTCCAACTTCTCATGAAAGCTCTTTACTCACAGGGCGTGGTGGTGCACACTTGTAACCCCAGTACTTGGGAGACTGAGACAGGAGGATCGCAGGTTTGAGGTCAGCCTCAGCTACTTAGTGAAGCCTTCTGCAACTTAGTGAGATCCTGTTTCAAAAATGAATAAAAAAATTGGGCTGGAAGTGTAGCTCAGAGGTAGAATGCCCCTGGGTTCATTCCCCAGTACTGCAATAAAAACAGAAAGTTCTTGACTAGAGAATCCATGTAGTGACACCTTCGTAGCTTTGCAGTCAAGCACTTGGGAGCGCTCATGATCAACAGGGTTAGCAACTGGGAAGACAAACTAAGTACAGAATAGAAAATGACAAGTGTTTACTTCTGTGACTGTCACCAAATCTGAACACTATTGCCTTCAGAAAATAATGGCCACTGCTTCTCTTTGCCTTCTAAATCTCACACAAGGTCTTCTGGCCATTTCTAATTTGGATCCATCCAGGGAGAGAGTGTTTGAGAAACCTTATTTCCATCTTAAACAAGTTAGCATTAGCACAACCAGAAAAGAGAGAATGCATTAAGCTTAAAAAAAAAAAGGATCTTAGGGTACCCTGAAAGTCACTTTATTTAGAGTATTACTGAAATGTAAACATTTTCTAACCTTCTCTTTCTTAACTTGCTGAGAAGAACAATTTTATAATGGCACCAGAATAATTATTGCCAACAAGATTATAGTCCTCTCAAGGCTGCTCATCTAACAGAGTTATAACTTGTATTTCCATATTTAAATCAAAGAAGTTAAAGTTTATAATTCCGATTTCCAAAGCAGAATTTTAAGTATAAAATTTATGTTTAATAGCCTCTGAATATAACCACAAGGTTTGTGATGACCATAAAATTAGTAAACATCATTTTTCACCAGAAACTGTATTTTTTCACATGTATGAAGTATTTAGTATGGGGATTTGCTTCCTTAATCTGCAAGTGAGCTCATCATCCTTGTATAGGCTCTTATCTGGGGCTATTTTGCCTCACTCTTTCCAATGGCTGCATAAAAAACATAATTATAATAAAATAGTTTCTGACAGAGCAGAATCAAACCCAAGGCAAAGTTTGATTTTCTTCCCTACTGGTTTCACTTAAAATTCATGATTACCAACCTCAAATGGGAGCTTGATACTGCCTAGAAATCTAATATGTCTTTGTAGTATAATCGTTTCCCACTCCTGAGAATATTTTATACCTTTGACTTTTTCCTCAATATACAACCACTGTACTTCTTCCCTCTCAGCAAAAAGGCCTTGTGTCAGAGTGCTTGAAAAAATATATATATAAAGTATTTTGGGAAGGAACTCACATTCTTTCCTCAAAACCTCAAAGCCAACCTGTGTCTGTATTTATGACCTTAGACTTCCTTCCTGTTAAATGGAAAGATTATCCTGGTTCTCCTGAAGTCCAAACATTCTACTTGCCCTCTCTACCCCAAAACTCTCTTACTGCATGTTGTATCTCTACTTATTTACCTGTTAAAATGTAGCAAGACTTCAGCAATAGAAATTAGTTCACTCAGCTTTGTTAATCTGCCAGTATTCCTTGCTCTGAAATTGGCACCACTGTTTCTTCAGTTGTTCCAGTCAAAAACTCACTGGTCATCCTTGAATCTAACTTGCATGTGCTAAGCCTGGAGATTAGGGTTAGCTCCATAATATAGAGAAAGTTACTAATTGTTAATATTCATGGATGTATGAATCCCAATAAAAATAGCTGAAACATGGGTAATCATGTGATTAAAAGCCCCAGGGCTATTTTGAGGATTATTAATTTGACATATACTTTGTAGTGTACACCTACAAGATTCCCCCAAAACATTCGAATTCTAGGAAGTGCCCCTCTTTTTTTTTCACCTACTTGATTGCACCTGTTTTTATAAGAGAATAAAGCCAGTATTTTTCATGGTAGCTAATATCCTAATATATAATGTTAAGAATTTGTCAATATACTGCTTTGGCCAGATGAAATAGAAAAGGATGAGCTAGTTTTTGAAAAGATAATAATTGGTTATCATTAAAAAATTCAGATATTCATAGAATACAGGGTACAAGAAACCTGTTGACAGTTGAATCCCTGACTCTACCTGTTTTTTAGACCAAAAGAATTCCTATTGTTGAATTCTGAGAGATGTTCCACTATGCTACACAAATTTCAGTTTAAACCTAGGCTAGCTTGATTTACTTTGTATTACTTATATTCAGCAGAATGCTATTACTTGTTCCTTAGATATTCCCTGAGTTGCATTTCTAGAGTCGAACTCTGCAGTTTCTTTTGTTCCTGGGCAGAATTTGGGTCTCATGTCAGGATGAAATAAATTTTCTTTCCTTGCTTGCTCTGTGTTTTAGCAAAAAAAAAAAAATCATTTTTTATACCAGAGTCTATTGCACTATTTATCACAGCCTGTTATATTGCAGTCACTTATGTATGTTTATCTCCTGCAAGACTCTAAGTCCCTTCCTTGGAGGTCAAGGCAATATTTTATCCATCATTCTACCACAGCTACTACCGAAGGTAATACCTGGCACAGAGGTGGATTAAAAATAAAATATTTATTAGATTATGTTCCATGATTTAAATATCTCACTTAAATTATAAATATATGAAGAAGGAAAAGTGTTGGTGATACATCATTTAAGTCAAGGATGTTTTTAATGTGTTCAATGAACAATCTAATACTAGTTCCCAGAAAATGACCTGTATTTATCCTGATCAGGTCACTGCTAAATGGTGTAAGAAGCTGTGTATTAATGTAACTGCAATTTATGATTTTAAAAGTAAATTTGAGTGTGCCTTTAACTATAGGCTATGTTCCAAGTCTCATTGTAAGAAAATGATTCATGAACATCGTGCTTTGAAATAACTTTCAACTATTGAACGACTTTGTTTTACAATTTATCATGTGATCAGGCAGTTCATAAACTTCTCAGTTACTGGAAAATTTTTAGAACTATATATTAATTCAAATTATTTCCATGATATGGTGAACATTAAAATGTATTTTAAATCATGTTCCCCCAATTTGGAGCAGTAATTAAGTTATATCTATTTGACAGGTTATTATGCTTCTTTTTATTTGCAATTTGGTGGCCCCTTATGAGTGTTACCATGATTTTGACACAAGATGTATGATCAGAATAAACAAGAAAAATGCTTGACAGAAATCTAAGATGTCTAAGAATTTTGACCATAGGAGAATTGAGTTATTGGGAATATAATGGACAGGGATTTTAGAAATCAACAAAGTAATCGTGAGCAAAAAATGTCAAATAAATAATAAAAAATAAAAATCACAGTAAACCAGCCAAACAGTAATTCCAATATTTTAGCAGCTAATAGTTGAATCATTTACAGACAGAAGAAAAATCTTAGAGCAAGGTGAACGATCAAAACACAGAAATGATGATATCTCAGAATCTCATCAAGTTTACACAAATAATTTATATTTCCCCTTTTTGCTCTCTAAATCTCACCCATGAGAGGTGGGGGGGGAGCCAAAAAATACACAAAATACAAAAAATACAAATTATAAGAGCCGGGCGTGGTGGCGCATGCATGTAATCCCAGTACTTTGGGAGGCGGAGACCGGAGGATCCGGGTTCGCGGCCAGCCTCAGCTCTCTCACTCTCTCTCTCCCTGTCTCTCTCTCTCTCTCTCTCTCTCTCTCTCTCTCTCTCTCTCTCTCTCCTTGGTGAGGCCCTCCACAACTTTGTGAGACCTGGTTTCAAAATAAAAGTATAAAAAATAGGGCCGGGGGCGTAGCGCGGAGGTAGAACGCCCCTGCGTTCAATCCCCAGTACCGCAAAAAAAAAATACAAATTATGAAGTAAGACTTTATAAAGTCCGTTATAAAGAGAAAACATGAGAAAGAAATCAGTACCATACAGGATATTATAGTGCCATATGGAAGATGAAAAATTTCCAATTGTATCAATTAGTCCATTATATCTATTTGACTTCATTACCTTCCATAGCCTACTCTATATAAGGGGAAAATACTAGAGGTTAAACTCAAATCAGTGGGAATCTGAGGTTGATTATTTTGGTTGTCACCTAGCTATGCTGCTCAGCTGTCTCTTTACTTCTACTTCCCCCTTTTTATGCTCATAGAAGTACCACATCGACAAACTCAAGAAAAAGAGATACTAGTTGAATTTAAAAGTCTTAATTTATGGACACACACTTAAAATTTTAAAATCAGTTCATAATCTTAAAGAGAGAGCTTGAACTCTGATCATTTGTCTAGATTTTGGCTATTGAATCTTATTTTGTCTTCTAGTACTTTGTCTTCCTGTTTCCTTTTTTTGTTGAGTATTTTGACACTAATTGCTGAGTCATTGATATTGGCCCTTTCTTTTTTTTTTTTGTGGTACCAGGGATTGAACCCAGAGGTGTTCTACCTCCGTGCTATGCCCCCGGCCCTATTTTTTTATACTTTATTTTGAAACCGGGTCTCACGAAGTTGTGGAGGGCCTCACTAAGGAGAGAGAGAGAGAGAGAGACAGGGAGAGAGAGAGTGAGAGAGCTGAGGTTGGCAGCGAACCCCGATCCTCCCGTCTCTGCCTCCCAAAGTACTGGGATTACAAGCATGCACCACCACGCCCAGCTGATATTGGCCCTTTCCTTTGCTTCTAAAATATCATTCTTCTAATCAATATATCAGGTCAATTATTTCTATCCACAGCACCCTGAAAGGGTGGGGGATGGGAAGGAGGAAGGAAGATAGAGACAGAGACACAGACAGTGAGAAATTTCTGCTCTCTTCCAACTTGGAATCATTTAAAAGATTCAGACACAAGAAAGTAGGGCTGTCATTGAAAATGGCAGTCTAAAATATATGAGAGTTGTCTGCAAGGAACTTAATATACTTTATGCTTAATTCCTTAATTGTCAGTGAGCACGCAAGAGAGATGTATTACACAAGGCAAGAGTGGTTCCAATCACTATAAACAAGAAAAATAGCAATTATTTCTGGGAAGTAAAATCGGATGTAGTGAGTAGTAGATCTCTCTTTCCATTTTATGTCAATCAGACCAGTTTGATTTGTTTGTTAGTATATAGGGCACATGCATCTAGTATACAGTTAGTCTTTTTAAAAAGGAGAGAAAAAAACATTAAGTATCGGTAGCTGGGGCATCTGATTGAGGCAACAAAAGTCTCAAGAAAATTCAGAATATCTGAGACTCTAGTATCTCCAATGGCATTAATAGTAGACATACGTGTCCTTGGCCAAAGACATGTATATGGTCATTACTGAGATAGAAATGATATATGTATAGGTATCTATGATTAGAAAATGAAAGCAAAATTTGAAGGACTAGTTTGTAGGTGAAAAGCAGTAAAAATTTGGTGGAGGTGGATACTTAGTGTCCTTATGATATTTCCACCGAAATTATGAGAATGTTTCTTTAGTCCCATATGTTGTATATTTATATCTGAAGTCAGATACATATGCATTTATTCAAAGTTGGTCTCCACCACTTATTTTCTGTGTAAACTCAAGTACATTGTTTTATCTCAAGTGTCAAGTTTCCTCCTTGAATACATGAGGATAAGAATGGTATCTGGCTTACACTAGGCAAATTAAATGAAATTATTTTATGTTCATCAGCAAGCATGCATATATATTCCAGAAGACATAATCTTACTTTATAGAAAGAACTTAGAAATCCATTTAAATATTAGCCCAGATGTATAGCAGACTGAATTACAGTATGAAGAAAAATATAAAACCTCTAGTAAACACTTTGAGACATGTATTCCAATACATCTTTACTGCCCTCTATTAAGTATTAGTTTAGAGGAATGTTGGAGAAGCATTGGCTCAATGCATTCTGCTTAGTTGATTTCACATTCACCATTCGACTTGCAGCATCCAGAAATGTGTGTTATTTTCCTGATAATGAAAATGAAGATCAGAGCAGTACTATCCCACCCTTCACAATTATAGAATTATAAATTGAAGCCAATTTGGTTTTAATTCTAAACGTCTGATTCCATAATGTATGTAATAATAACTATAACACCATGTCCTCTCTCAACAGGGAATGGGAACTGGGTAAAAAGTAACTCCCTACACCCTCATCTCCATATTTTGTTCTACATCTTCCTCTACCTTCAGGTCTCTCAATGAAAAACTAACAAAATGACCTCCAAATTAACAAGACACATTTTTTGATACTCTCTAGCTCTTTGGGATTTGTTGACAGTTTGAGAGCTGGTCTCCTTGGTGTGGCTTTCTGATTCTCCCAGGTGATCTACTCTCTGTAGTCTACATTTGCAATTAACACAAATGTGAGATAACATTAGCATAAGCAGAGGCAAGAAAACATTACACCTAGGAATTGGAGTGCACACTGGAATACATGCTCATACCTGCAGTCTCTCGGAAGAGTGTGTTTGTATTTGAAAAAAATACTTAATATGTGAAAGTTATTCCAATATGGAATTAGGAGAAAATTAATTTTGCATATATGCAGATGGATAAATAGGAATAGTTTGAAGCAGCAATCTATTGCTGAAAAATCATGCAATAGTTTAGGTGCTAGTCTAATTATTTGCTTTATGTTAAAATGAGATCATGTTTGATGGCCATTAATTCAAAAGGTCAATTAGATAAAAGAATAATAGCATTGTTTTATTTACAAGTGTCTCACCCTTTTATTTAATAAAATTCAACCCAATTTTGAATCTTGTAGACATGTAATAGCATTTTACATTTTAAACTATGACTATTGTGATTAAATTATAGGCATCTTTTGCCAAATGAGTAGTGTTTCAAGTTATAACCATTTATTTTCTACATCCAAATAAGCAGAGATAATTGACAGGTTTTAATATGATGTATCCAATCTTTTAATTGAGACTTTATTAATACAAAAGTTATATTTAAAAATAACTATGGCTGGACATGGTGGCATAAATCTGTAATCCTAGTAATTGGAAGCATGAGACAGGAGGATCCCAGGTTTGAGACCACCCTCAGTAACTTAGCATGATCCTCAGCAACTTAGCAAGACCTTGTTTTGGAATAAAAATCAAAAAGCGCTGGGGATGTAGCTTTGAGGTAGAATGATACTTGGCTTAATCTCCAGCACCAAAATAAATAAATACATATGATACAATGATATTTTCCTTGAGTGTCCTCAGCAGAATATTAGAAAAAAGACAAACTAAATGCAATTTTAAACTTTACAAAATTTTATGCTACTTGAATTTTAAATGGTGAGGAGAAACTACTGAGTGAGAAACTACTGATGAGAAACTTTTAAATAATTAAAAGTTATTTAAAACACATCATAAAACAATTATTTCATTAGTAGGCTAAAATATTACTGTGCCAATATAATATTAATCTATGAAAGCAGTACTGCTTACATCACTTCTCCAGGGTCTGATTTTTTTTCTGACTAAATTGCATAATGTTTGTCATTCTGATTTTATGGGGAAAATTGATGGTATTAGAAAATAAAATTATGCTAAAGAAAATAGACTAGATATTTTTTAGAACAGTATCTGGAAAGAGAAGAAAAATCTTAAGCAAAAGCAAAGATAATGCCAAATTTACAAAACATTTTCTAAAATGAAACTACACAAGTTTTTATCTTCAGCAAATTTATTTATTTTTATAATTTACTGATTATTGTGATAATAACTAATTCATAAATGTGGTTACAGAAAAAGCTGGTAAACCACATTAAACTTGTTGATATTCACACATATTTAAAACTAAATATTTGACAGTCATATAAAACATTTAATGACAGAAATCCTTAGCATGTTAAACAAAAAAGATGATAAACATTTTCTGAGTAGTAGAACAGGCAATCAAATTTACATAATGGAACTAAAGAAAACATGGAATTGAACTACTTAGAAGTTTATATCAATACCTGTAAAGAAATTTGTATATTTCTGTACCCTATCAAGAAGGGGAGGTTTTGTGATGTGGGGTGTTCATGCTCACATATATGTATGCTTCTTTCAAATCCCTAAAAGCAAAGACTGGTACTGAATTTCATGGACAATGATGAAAAAACAAGGAGCCATCATGATTTTTTCAGGCCAAAATTGACTTAATTTTTGAGAAGTCTTTATAAGCCTGGTGGAGCTACAATGTGCATGGGTAAGATGAAATTGACAAGCTAGCAGATGGTAGCTCGATGAAGGATACTTTTATTAATCTATAAAAACATTCCCCAGAATCCCTGATGAATGCCGTAATAGTAAAATACAAAAAATATTAAATTCTATAAATTATGGCATAAGTCCTAAGAGGAAAGGGAGATGTGTGTGCATACAGATTAGGCAGGAACACAATTACCATGAATAAAGGAGCTGCAAAATGGAGGAAAATAAATATAAAGATTATTATTTAACTATTTAAAATATCCTGCTGAAGATAATGGTAGTTAAAATAGCTCACTAATAAAAGGTAATCCAAGAGCACATATTACATAATATACTAAAAAGTAATATAACTAAGTACTTGACTCTGAATTTTGTTAAATGACCAGTTATATGATTTGCTATTGTGGTAAACCAAAATATTGTATTTTCCTAAATATGTGGAATATGTGTTAACACTCCCAAAGGATGCAGACTTACCATATGAGTAAATTGTAAATTTACTTTTATTCTGAAATTTTCATTTAAACTGCTCAGATTCACTGTTTGTCTGGAATTACAATGTAATAATGATAAAATCAAAAATAATAAAAATGGTGTGATAATATTTGCATAAAAATTCAAAACCTACAAACCATGCTGTATATTTCTCTCTACAGATAGATGTAAGCACACAGATTAAATATATAAATTATACAATAACTTGGAAAGTCATTATTGGATCCCTTTTGGTACATTTTGAAACTCGAAACTTTGTTCTTCTGTAAATTTGTGCCTGATTGAAGTTATTTTCTTGAGAGGAAAAAAATGTGGCTTTAAGTAACTGCATTCTGCTTTTTTGTCTATTTATTTATTGTCACCATTGTATTTTCTACGATAGATCTGATAACTCAGCGTCCTTTAGATATAATGAACCAAAATGATATCTACAATAATCAAGCCCTGCTCAAAAGCTTCTTTGGATTTCTCAATTTGGAAAGCTTCCCATGCAGACTAGTATAAGATCATGTGGAACATATTGCAGCATGCTTGTCTACAGGAAAGAAAAATTACTTATATTTAGATAAACTTTCCAGATAATGTTCCAATTAAAAAATGAGCAATTAAAAATGCACAGCCTAACATATCCCTTAATGTTCCTATTCGCCTACAATTTCTTAGCTATTATTTTAATTTACTTTTTAACATTCCTCAATTACTTAAAAAAGGTAGCTAGGGAGAAAAAAAAATCTAGACATAATATCCTGGAACCATTGCCACCCTAAAGTAAACTGTAATCAAGATTCATCTAGAGAGTTCCGGTTAACCTCTTAACCTCTGCTCACCACTCAGACAAATGGTTTCAATGGAAATTACATTTGGAAACAGCCAAGGGGATGAGGTTAAATAAAACTCTGGGATAATCTTGGTACTTGACCTGCAAAGTCAAACTTAGTTTAATGGCTACTTCCCTTTGGGGCAGAACATGAAGTTATTTCATATAGTGGCATAGCTGTCGGAATCTATGTGACAACTAAGTATACTGATTTCTTATTTTTATCTAATGTGCTTTTATTGGTACATTATAGTCTCACATCACAATGAACATCAATTTGACCATAACATACATGCACACAGCACTTGGTGCCCCCCCACCTCCTCCTTCCCCTCCCTCCCAATACAGAGTACTGAGATTGA
Organism: Glis glis; assembly: GCA_004027185.1. Classification (NCBI taxonomy): domain Eukaryota; kingdom Metazoa; phylum Chordata; class Mammalia; order Rodentia; family Gliridae; genus Glis; species Glis glis. The sequence goes on along the minus strand of PVJS01012655.1, from coordinate 31,236 downwards.
CTTTGGTATATTCTCATATGTACACATGGTTGATGGTAGTAATTCCATTATTGAACTTCCCCTTCCCCTTCCCTTAGTCCATTACCCTGACTCCACTGAGGCTTCTCCACTATTGCCTGGAGTCTTTCTTGTATCCCACCTACTCCCTAGTTTGTACATATTAGAGAAAATATATGACCCTTCTCTTTCTGTAATTGGCTAATCTCACTTGACATAATGTTCTCCACGTCCTTCCATTTTCTTGTAAATGATATCATTTTGTCTTTCTTTATTGCTGAGTAGAATTCCATTGTGTGTATTTCCCATAGGTTTTTTTTTTTTTTTTGCCATACCAGGGATTGAACCCAGGGGCGTTTTTCCTCCGTGCTACACCCCCGGCCCTATTTTTTTATACTTTATTTTGAAACCGGGTCTCACAAAGTTGCAGAGACCTTACTAAGTAGAGAGAGAGAGAGAAAGGGAGAGAGAGAGAGAGAGAGAGAGAGAGCGCTGAGAGGCTGGCCGTGAACCCGGATCCTCCAGTCTCCGCCTCCCAAAGTACTGGGATTACAAGCGTGCGCCACCACGCCCGGCTTTTCACATAGTTTTGTAATCCATTCATCTGTTAATGGACAGCTTGGTTGGTTCCATGATTTGGCTATTGGGAATTGTGCTGCTATGAACATGGGTATGCATATATTACTGTAGTTCACTGGTTTCAGTCCCTTTGGAATGATACCCAGTAGTGGTATAGCAGGATCTTATGGTGTATCCATTCCCAGTTTTCTAAGGAATCTCCACACTGATCTCCATAGTTTGCACTCCCACCAACAGTGCAGAAGGGTTCCTATTTCCCCACATCCTCACCAACATTTCTCGTTCTTTGACTTCTTAATGATTGCCATTCTGATTGGGGTTAGATGGAATCTCAGAGTAGTTTTTATTTGTTGAATAGACACCTCATGAAAGAAGAGATACAAATAGCCAATAGATACATGAAAAAATGTTGAATATCATTAGCAATCAGAGAAATGCAAATCAAAACTACTCTGACTTCTTAACATCCCCCAAGTCTTCTTACAGGTAGGTGATACTATATTATGGAAGAACTGTGCCCTTATCATGACTATGAAATAAGAATAAATTATAAGTTAAGTTTAATGGTTATAATCTGCTGATATGAGATCTATCATTAGAAAAAACAATAGAGAGAAAGAACACCAGGGAATGGTTTGAGATGTTTAGAACAAAATTAGGGTAGATAAGAAAGGGAAAATGGGCACTAGAAAGGCCTAAGATGTATCTGATCTGGGATGCCTCCTTGGTTATATTTCCCTTCAATTCTCTATTATAGTTATGACCACCTCAGAAGGCCCTATATACATAAGTAGAAAAGAGGAACCAGGCAACTAAAGAATTATCACAATTTCTGTTAAATTCATAATATCAGATATCACAAGTATAGGAAATACAACATTTTAAGCACTGTCAGAGAAAGAAGCTTTTATATAAGCACCATCAGACTCAGCAAAATCTTCTACATCAATGATTTTCACACTGTAATAAGAATACTAATCACCTGGGGGAGTTTATTAAAGCACAGATTCCGATTCAGAAATGTGCAGTGAGGTCTGAAATCCTGCATTTCTAACAAGATACTGTGGTGAAAACAGTACTCGAATGCACATATATCCAACAGCTTCCCAGCTTAGCTTTTTCTTAACATTATAAAATAAAAAGTTTACTATAAATTAGGAAATAAATGGAAACAAGTTGAAATTTTTATTTTAGTGTTCTCTTCAAAAAATATTTTCCCTTTTCTTGCCACATAACTTAGTTTGACTATACTATCAGAGGCAAGCCATCATGCTTACTTCCACAAAGTAATGCAAAAAAATTACATTGGAAAATCAACAAAAGAGAATTGTTAGAATAATCCTGGCAAGGAAAAGGAAAAGGAGAGAGGATTGCAGATATCCCTACCTTAGTCACTTCAATGCTGTCGTTTTTAAGTATCATGTTTTACCACCGTTCAACCTGATTGTATTTGAGAACCAGGCTCTAACTACTTGACATTTCACACACACAGTTCCATTTAATTTCACAATAACACTGCCAGAGTTTTATAGATGGGGAAAATGTAGTTCAGAGAGGTTGAGTTACTTGAGAACAACTAAATATTGGAATAGGTGTTATTTGAAGCCAAGTCTTCTGGCTTTAAAGCCTAAATATTGTTTCCATGTCTCTTCACCAGTGCCTCCAAAGTAAACTTTGCCTGTTTGATGACCCTGACCAGGGCACTTCTCTTTGGAATTTCAAAGATGCTACTGTTATGGCAATCTGAGAATTAATTCACCTGTTTCAGACTCAAGGGGCCATACAAACAGAGTACAATCCAAGCAAACCTTTACTTGAGTGTTATGAAAGGGACTGTAACTTTGGAGGTCACAGAACTATAGATGAGCAATAGTAAGGGGAGAATGTAGCTAGACTGTTGTGTTAACCAGCTTTTTGTCACTGTGACTGAAGTACCTGAACAAAACAACTTAGAAGAGGAAAAGTTTATTTGACACATGGTTTCAGAGGTTCCGTCCATGGTCCACCAGCTCCATGGTGGCAGGGTGTAGCAGAGGAGAGCTGCTCAGTTCATGGCAGCCAGGAAGCACACAGAGAGAGAGGAAGAGGCCAGGGACAGATATATCCTCCAGGCACACTCCCAGTGACCCATCTACTCCAGCCGTGTCCCATCTCTGAACCTTCATGCACTAGGACCCAGCTTTTAATACATGAGTTTGGGGAGGATATTCCAAATGCAAAGTGTCATAACTGTGATAGGAAAGTACAGATCATATTGCTCCAGCTTGCTTAATTTTTCTACTATAAGAATTTGTTGTCAAAGGAGAATAATTATGTGAGATAGCCAGTTGCAGAAAGTGAAGGGTATTATGTTTTCTCTCATATATATACGGAAGCTAGGGAGTAATTGTGATACAAGAGGGCCTTTAGATAATGGTGGAGAAACCCCAGTGAAGAGAAGGAAGTGGTTTAGGGGAGGGGAGGGGGATGAGAGGGAGAATTTTTGAAGGAAACACTTACATTAATATTATGTATATCTGTAAGAATGTCAATGCCAATCTCAATATCATGTATGGGGTAGGGGTGGAGTAAGGAGGGAGCTGGGAAAACCTCACCAAGTGCTGTGTGCATGTATGTCACTATCACTATTAACTACATTATGATGTGAGACTAGAATGCACCAATAAAAGTATTTCAAAAAGAGAATAATTAGCCATTAATAAATGAAGGGAATTGTGACAGAGTAGAATTACATTGAAATTACTATGAACTCTGAAATAAACAGCAATAAATTGATGATATAATGCTTAAGATTGTCTACTGTTTATTTTATTAGAACTTGTGATGGCTAATTTTAGGTGTCAACCTCATAGGGCCATAAGTTGCCCAGGTATTTAGTTAAACATTATTTTGAGTGTATCTACGAGAATGTTTCTGGAAGTGATAAACAATTGAATAAGTAGACTAAGTAAAGCAGACTTACCCTCTCTAATATGGGTCAGCTCCAACTGATGCATCAAAGGCCTCAATAGAACAAAAAAGACTGAATAAAAGAGAAATCATTCTCCTTATTCTCCAGCCTGTCTTCAAGCTGGTATATGAGCCTTCATCCAAGTTTGGATTGGGACTTGGTTTGGAACTGTATCATTGGCCCTACTGGGTCTCTAGCTTGCCAAATGCAGATCTTGGATCTTTCTCAATTTCTCTAACCACATGAACCAATTAAATTATAATACATATGTACTACATATGTACATACATACATACATAAATATATTCCTATATACTACTGGTTCTGTTTTTCCGGAAGACTCAGACCAATATAGCTTGTTTTGGTTAGAATTTCAGTGTAAAATATGTTCAATGGCGGAACTGTGGGTTGGATAGTTCACTGTTTATTGTTTAGACACTTACCTCTATTAAAAGGTATCAAGGAAGAAGAAATGATTTGGGAAAGAATAAAGGTGATAAAATGCACTTTCAGCCATTAAATAGCTTTAGAGAGCTAAAAATATGTAGGTTCCAGTCAAATAGTTAAAGAAACACATATGGATGTAACTTAAATGAATAAGACACAGGCTGTGAAACTAATCCATCTGAGATTTGGAATTGACTGCTGTCTAAAGGATGAAAAAAAATGGAAATAGTGGGTTTGTCTCTAACACATTTAGAATCTTCTGTGGAGATTATAGCCCTTAACTCCCACATTCTCTATTCTGTTTAAAATCTCAGTAACTAACAATAAAAGCATCAAAATCATTGACCAAGTAACTTAACTTCTAGGGGTAGTTCTGTTTCTCAGGAATGAAGTGTATTTTCAAATCTGGGACAAATTAGAATTAAATATAGAGGTGATTAAGTTAACCCAATTATAACATGCACAGCTCTGTGTGAAATTTAGAAACAATCTCTGCACAGTTGTTATTTACAGCATTTATGATATTTGATATCTTTGGGAAGTTGGAAAATAATACAATTCTTCTTATCAATTCCCAATTACTGTGTTATTTCCAAAACAACTTTAAGTACTTGGAAGATTTGCTTGTTCTGTTTGTTAATGTGACTTGTCAAGATCTGCAAATTATTGAAAACAAAACTGAGAGCTTTAAAAATATAAATGCAGCTAATTAGCTATTTTCTTTAAGGGTCTTCTGTGAAATTTGAGATAATCAAACCATAATTAAAATTTCTCCAAGATGATTGTTTTATTTTACATCAAATTTATATATTTATGAATTAAAAAGCAAGAATTAAAAAATACTAGCTCTTTTAACCTGGCAATTTCAGTGAAGTGGTCAATAAACTGAACTAATCCTAAATAGTCTTTTGGGCATACAAGCTTCCCTCAGTCACAAACACCTCAAATTCTGAAAAAAAAAAAGTCTTTATATGTTTTCTTAGTGGTGGATGAAGATAATAGGAATCACTGATAATATCTTAAGTAAAAGTAACAATAATAAGCCGGGCATGGTGGCATACCCCTGTAATTCCAGCACTTCGAAGACCAAGATATGAGGATTGCAGGTTCAAGGCCAGCCTCAGCAACTTATCGAGACCCTGTTTCAAAATAAAAAGGGCTGGGGGTGTAATTTGGAAGTAGAATGCCCCTGGGTTCAATACCTAGTACCAAAAAAAAAATGAAAAAAGTAACAATAGTAATTGGAATCAAAATAAAATAAGTCATGTGATTAAAAAATCATTGAAGGGATAAAGAACTGGAAATTAGTATCCTATGATACTATCCTATGATACTATCCTATGATAGATAGTGTCCTATGATAGGATACTATCATAGGCTTTTTTACCTTTAGGTCATATCACTGCCTCTGAAATCCCTATTTAAGGAAAAGTTCCTGCTTTGGCCACCACCATCACATCAACCATACTGCTCCATAACTATGAGACTGGAGATTAAGACCAGAGTTGCAGGTAGCAGTCTGTTCTGCCAGATTCTGCCAGTTTATCCAAGATGCAGCTTTCTGAATGTGATACAAGTGTGTGAAGGAGGAAGGACAGTGAGTACAGATGTTAGCTATCCTCCTCCTTCAAGTTGAGGACAGGGAGATGGAGATGAGGGAGCCATCCCTCGTCAAGCATGCACATTATCAGAAAGTCCAGCCGAGTGTAGGAGGAATGAAGATTCTGTTAAGTGACTGAAGGAAATGTGTTCTGTCATTGAAAATTTCACAGAGTAGCTGACACATGCTTGTTCTGAAACAATTAACTTTAGGTGGGGATCTCTCTAAAGAAGATGCTTTGAACAGTTTTATAAGCCTACATCATGAAACATAAAACACAAACTATTTGCACTCAATCATTTTTATATTAAAGTAACACGAGAAACAGATTTCCATCTCTGAGTCTCACACCATGTCTGAGCCTCCTTCCACTTTAGTCCTCACAGCATATAATTAATGTCAGTAAATTGAAAAAGGCACATTAATATGTCACCCATCAAAACAGTAGTGTCAAATGGCATCATCAAGGTGTTATCTTTAAATATTCTGCTTCTGTGTTGAAAAATATTGTAGTAAAGAAGAAAGGAAAGTAACAGAGAAAGGAAACAAAACTGAAAGTGTAAGTAAGAATAGAATAAAAACTGGTAACAAATTTTACCCCTGAGTAACAAAATTTAAATATACATGCAATATTCTGAGGAAGCAGCACAATTCACAATAGCTAAATTATGAAAGCAACCTAAGTATTCATAAACAGATGCATGAATTACAAAATTATGATACACACACAATGGAATTCTATTCAGCAATAAAGAAGAACAAAATTATTTCATTTTCAGGAAAATGGATAGACCTGGAGAACATTATGGTACGTAAGATTAGCCAGTCACAGAAAGTGAAGGGTTATATATTTTCTCTCATATGCAGAAGCTAGGGAGAAATTGGGATAACCAGAGGGACTCAGATAATGGAGGAGAACCTCCAGTGGAGCACGGGAGGTGGTCTAGGGGAAGGGGGTGGGGAGAGGGAGAATTAATGAAGGAATCGCTTCCATTGACATTATGTACAAATGTGAGAATACCAATGTCAATCTCAACATCCTGTATGGGGAATGGGGGGAGTGAAGAGGGAGATGGGGGAAAACTCACCAAATGCTGTGTGCACGTATGTCACTATCACAATGAACTACATTATGATGTGTGACTATAATGCACCAATAAAAGCATAAAAATAAATAATAAATAAACATACAACATTTCAATAAACAGGTATCTCATAATCCTGAAGGTTCCTCTCATGTTATTTTATTACATATACAAATGGAAAAAAAGACCTCATAGGATCCTGAATTGCAGTTAATAGGAAAAGCCAGGGATTTTTCTGATATCACACACACACACACACACACACACACACACACCCCACATTGACAATACATTCACATAAAAGTTGTGCCATCAATATCATTAGTCAAGTAGAGGATACAAAATGAAAGAGGGAAATGCTACCTGATCAAAAGGTAAAATCTGTACTTGGCTCTGAGGAGTGTGGCGGCATGGAAGCCTGAAGCTTATAGTCTCTTATATTCAAATTTATGTGAATCATCGGTTCATACAGATGGTTTCGTTTATAAAATCATTTGATAAGAATATGCAATCTCTTTTGTCACGAATGAGTTAGGGACTTTCATAGTTTTTTAGTTTAGTTTTTCTTTACAGTGGATTTGGAAAAATTTATATTTCTATTCATTTAAAAATATCTCTCTTTCATTCACAGTGTTATGCCAAAAATATTTTCCTTGTTTTAAATTTATGTTTAAAATAACCTATATTAAAGCTCATTGTTTCCTTTTTACATTTAAATTTTATTCCCTCTGGAGCTCAATTAGATGTATGCTGTGACTTATGTCCTCATTTGTGTGTAATCATCTTGTATCTCACTGTTGGTTTATTATCTCTGCCGTCCATTTCTTTTCTCTTTACAGTCTCCAGAGCTGGTCTGGGTTCGTGGCCAGCCTCAGCTCTCTCTCTCTCTGTCTCTCTCTGGCTGTCTGTCTGTCTGTCTCTCTCTCTCTCTCTCTCTCTCTCTCTCTCCCTCTCTCCTTAGTGAGGCCCTCTGCAACTTCGTGAGACCCAGTTTCAAAATAAAGTATAAAAAATAGGGCTGAGGGCGTAGCGCGGAGGTAGAATGCCCCTGCGTTCAGTCCCCAGTACCGTAAAAAAAAAAGCTCTATCATATATTTTTGTATTGTTTTATATGTGTGATGTGTGAAGCTGAGGTAACTGAACATTTCCTCAGTTTTCCCCAGAAAATTGAAAATTGGTTTTTTTTTGGCTTCAAAATTGTATTTTCTTATCTTTTTTTCTAAAGTTTTCTTAAGCTTTGTAGTATTTTCTTCATGATTTTTTCCTGATATAATATTTATTGTGGTCTAGGCCTATGATGTGTGAATTGACCTCGGTCTAAATCTACCTTCACTTGGACTTTAGAACATGTTTACTTACCTGGAATCTTAGGAATAATTCAGGCCCTCATCAGTTATCAGTGTATAGGAGGTATTCAATAAACACATCTGAACTTCTTTGTATTTCATTGCATATTTCTTCCAGTAGAAGCAACATAATTTGCTTGAAAGAAGCTAAGGAAGTCTGCATTTGACTGTTTCAGATAACATATTCTATCTTGTTTTAAATCATACTTTGTCATCATTATTAAAGAGGACAACACATTGTACACATTGTTTCCATGGGAACCATAATGAGTGAGAGTGAGATCAGCAACCCCATGTCTGAACTGGAATAACGTATTAACAGTTGACTAGTGAGTGGATCCTCCTTGAGTGCAAAACAAATACTGAATTTCTAAACTGAACCAATGAAAAAAGTTCAATATTCTTTCTTATATACATTTTGGAAGTTGGTGCCAATTCACTTGTAACCATGAATTGTATTTTGTTATTTTGTATTTTTATATTTCTTAAGTTTTTTAGTAAATAACACGCAACTGGAGTAATTCTCAAATTTGACAGAAAATCTTTGCATTTTGCCTTTTTAATGTCTCTAGATATATTTATGTGCTAATGAGAAAGGAGAAATTGATGAATTGTATCATGATGTGATTTAAAAAGAAAAGTCTGTTTTGGTAAATATTGCCTTTTTATTTAGAATTGAATCCTCAGCAGTGACCAGACAGCATAAAGTAGCATAGCACTTGTCCTACCTGCCTTATAAATTAAAGAATGTTGATGCTACCTACAGTAGGTAATTTGGCATTGATATTTTCAAGCTATTGGATATTACACTTAACTCTAGTCTATTGTCCATAATGTCTTTACTTATAAACTTGTGGATATGCTCCCTATACTTGTTTAGTTATATTGTTGAAACAATGTTCATGATCTTGTATTTATCTCTTCACATTCCTACTCTTTAAGATTACTACAAAACTATGATGTTTCAAATTCTTCTTGGATCCTAAGTTTTTATCCTGTATACCTGTCATGTATGGAAGCATCTTATTTTTCTCAAGCACGGGAATGATTAATATCTGAAAGAATAATTACTGTATAAAAACCAAAGTACAACCTTTTAAATATCATGTTAATTAGGCACCACTGTTTAATTTGTTAACAATTTACCTACGTACAATAACATTTTGCTTATGAGTCTATATCTTATTTACAAATAGATAAATTTTTATATTTTCTGAACCTGATCTATATCAAATGCCCACATCATTTTCCTTAATTTCCAAGTCTAATTTTCAATCTTGGCCCTAAAACAGTTAAGTTGTATAGCCACCTAATCACTTTTAAATTGCTTTAAGCAGATTTCACGTAGCACAGTGCATGGCATCCGGTGAGTTTTTAATAAATTTATTTATTTTTTGTTTTGTTGCGTTCCTCTTTACCCAGACTCTAACGAATGTCCTTCTCTCTTTTTTTTGTAACCATAGATATTTACCTATTTTATTGCTCAGATAACCTATAATTTCTCAATATAAACCTTCATCTGTATGTCTATGATGTATTTGAGTGATTTAGCAGAAAGGTACTTTATTTATTTATTTATTTATTTATTTATTTATTTATTTATTTATTTTGCGGTACCGGGGATTGAACCCAGGGGCGTTCTACCTCCGTGCTACACTCCCGTCCCTATTTTTTTTATACTTTATTTTGAAACCGGGTCTCACGAACTTGCAGAGGGCCTCACTAGGTAGAGAGAGAGAGAGAGCTGAGTCTGGCCACGAACCCGGATCCTCCGGTCTCCGCCTCCCAAAGTACTGGGATTACAAGCGTGCGCCACCACGCCCGGCTAGAAAGGTACTTTATAATTAAGTACTAGTAGCATTTAAATATCTGTCTATATATTGGACATCAGGGACTTTTTACAAATTCTTATTCTACCTCTTCTTTGTAAGAAATCACTTCCTTCATCAAAGGACTCAGAAACAACAAAAAAAGGATGTAAAGGTTTTATCTTTGGAAATTAACATTCAGTCTTTGTGTTGAAATTATGGACTTATTTTCTTCATCATTTTGTTCTGAACATAGTTTTAAAGATTATTTCATTGTTATTCTTTTCTTGAATTGCACAGGGGTTTGTTTGGAGAAGAAAGAAGTTAACCAACCCTCTCCTCTCCTAATCCATTTTACTCCCATTTCCAAGTGGGCACTCCCTAGAAAGGAGGAAGACAGGGTATCTAGTCTACTATCCATCTAGGCATGCTAATAATCACCTTCTTTGTAAATAAATAATGATATTTGCTAGGAGGAGATTCCTATTTTTAGAATGTTGGAATCTATAGGTTTATGAGATTCTGAAAAATATAATTTATGCTGCAGTATAAAATGAAGGTGTTTTATGACCTACGTGTTCCCTCCTGCATTAGTTTTCTATGTATCTAATTAGAGGCTTCCTCCATTACTCTCTCTTTCTCTCTCAGAGGATGTATTCAGTAGAAGGAGCAATGACCTAGAAAATCATGTTTGTTATCACAGACCTCATGCTTTGCCTGTGACTCTTCAGTGTTTATGTCCTTGTGTTTTCAAGAGCTAATTCATGTGAGTCTGATTTAACACCTGACCTTTTTTATACTTTGTTACCTTGGGTTATCTATTTTTTTGCTATATTCAGTCATTCAGAGTACTAGAAATTCATACAGAATTAGAATTACATTCAGAGTAGTGGTATGCTAGTCTTTACTACTCTCCTTGACAAATTTACTTCCTATTTTTCTTTCTTACTTTATTTTTTTAAATGTGAGTAATTTATAAGCAATATTTGCTTATTTCAGTGATAATTAGCTTTTGATAATTTCCCTGTCCTCAAGATTTCTTCTCTCAGTATTTTCTTTATGAAACTATGTTTATATTATTTTGAAACTATTAAAATAAACTTTGGAAATGAAACAGCCCATGACCCAAAGAATTTAAAAAGGTAAAAGTTTAGGAATGCCAATCCTAATGTAAATAAGAGGCTAGTTATTTGAAAGCTCAACAAATAGGTATAATAAAATAAGTAGGTTATATTAAATATGGTATTTAAAAAAGCATAATTAGCATTATATAAATACGCACAGACACACACATACAAACAAAAAACACATTTTAGAGAGAATACAGTGAGTTATACATTTATAATCCTTAGTGATATTGCTTTAAAAAAACAGATTGAGATAAGAAGCAATTCGGTAGATAGTTTAGTATCCGATATCAAAAGCTAGTGACTTGGAAAGAGAAGTTCACTGGTAGAAATTCAATTGACTATCTATTGGGAGAATAATTTTATAATCTACTGCAAAAAAAGAAAAATCCTGTAGTACCATGCACATGATAAAGTTACATAATAAAATTATTCGAAAAATAACACATTTCTTAATTTACATCATTAAAAAGAACATAAAGTATGTGAGGGTGTTATGTATTTTACTATTAAGTTTTATGTATCAAATACACTTTGCAATCATTTTTCAACATTTTACATATTGTATAAAATATGTAACAATACAGCAAAATTAAGTAGCCTATTCAAAATTTGATAAAAATATTCAGATTTGAAAATGCAAAGGTCAGTAAAATATATAATACATTTCAAATACAAATATAACACAAAGCAGAAAACATAATCACATTATTTAAAATTACTTTAGCATCTGGGCATGGTGGTGCATGCCTGTAATCCCAGTACTCGGGAGGCTGAGATAGAGGATTGCAGATTCGAGGACAACCTCAGCAAAATAGTTAGACTCTCAGTGTATTAGTCAGGGTTGGCTGGAGTAGCAGAACTCACAGAATATGTATATGGCAAAAGGGGATTTATCAGATCAGCTTACAGTCCAAAGCAGTGTAGTACCAAGGGCTGCCTGAACATGGAGAGACAGAGGAACCAGTACCTGGTTGAGTGTTTCAAGAGCTGGAGTCTCAGAATCAGAGTGACCAATAATGCAGTCCCAGTCCAAGACGGAAAGGTCAGAAAACTCACTGAAGAAATGATGGTGAAAGTCCGGTTCGAAGAGCTGATGACTGATATCCCAGGCAAAACAGATGGGATTTTCTCAGGAAGAACTACACATGATTCACGCAGTTTCACCTTTTTATCCAGGTCCTACACCTTGGAACAGTGCTGTCCAAATTCGAGGCAGGACTTCCCCTTCAATGTGCCATTATGTAAGACAGTCATTTCATCTACACACCCAAAGACACATAATTTTAGGTGTTTCACAATCCAGTCAAATTGACAATCCAGATTAACCATCATACTCAGAAACCTAGGGAGACCCTGTTTAAAAAAAAAGATCTGGGGCTGTAGCTAGATTGCCCCAGGTTAAATCTCTAGTACCATACAAAAAATAAACAAACAAACAAATAAACAAAAAATAAATAATAAAATTATTCCAGCCATATTTTTCTAAGGCAGTTGAATAAAGTTCAAATATGACCTGTTAAATTAAATAATACTGTATTAAAATACATAAAATTAATTATCTTTAAGGTTTGATTTTTAAAAACAAAAGTATAAGGTTTGATGTCAACCAAGAAATGAATTCTGCTCAAAAATTATTTTTTCTCTCATATATAGAAGCTAGAGAAAAATAGTAAATAAAAGGGATTTCAGATAAATGAGAGAGCCCAGTAGAATAGTGGAAAGGAATTGGAGGAGAGAGGTTTGGAAGGGATAAAGGCAGATTAAGGAAGTAAACATTTCAAATAATCTTATACCCATATATAAAAGTATTGTTATTAATAACATTAACATATACAAGGGTGGAAGAGGGGGAGCAGGTTAGAATTCAGAAGGAAATGCACCAAGTGATGTATGCATATATGTTTGCATCACTTCGAACCTTACTATGATGTATAATTATAATATACTAATAAACTAAAAAAATCTAAAGGAAATAAAATGTTTTCCTTTATCTTTTTTTCTATTAAAAGCTTACTGTGATATAATTATTTCACAAAATTCACCCTTTTGAGTTGTACAATTTAGTGATTTTGGAACCTTTCATCATCCCAAAAAGAAACTTCAACAAATATTTCCCTTTCTCCCCTTTTGTCCATGACAATAATCAATGTTTTTTTTTCTCTTCACATTTGCATGTTAGGGACGTTGTACATAAATTTAATCATGCAGTATGTATGCAACTGGCTGCTTGTATTTAGCACAATGCTTTCAAGGTCCTTTCATCATAGCATGCAAGTTTACTTTATTCCTTTCTATTGTCAGATAATATTCTCTATATAGATATAAAATATTTTAATCCATTCACCAATTGATGGGCATGTGGATTGTTTTCACTTTTGGCTAGTATAATGCCACTATGCACACTTGAGGGAATGAACACATGCTTTGAATTCTCTCCACTTATACATAGAAATACAACTGCTGGGTTATATGAGGACACCATGCAAAACAATTTAAGAGTCTTCCAAAGTGACTCCAGCATTTTATATGCTAGACACTTATAACAGGTACGATCTCAACACAATGGACAACACTTGTTAATTATCTTGTTTGTTTTAAACATTCTAGTGTATATTTTATTGTGATCTATACTGTGGTTTTAATTCCTTGATGGTTAGTAATACTGAACATCTTTTCATGTGCTTCTTTGCCATTTTTATATCTCATTTCAAAAAGAAATATCTATTTAAATCTTTGCTTCTTTTTAAATTATTGGGATGTGTATTTTTTGGGGGTACTGGGGATTGAACCCAGAGTCATTTTACCTCCAAGTTATACCCCTAGCCCAATTTTACTTCTTATTTGGAAACAGGGTCTAAGTTGCAGATCGCCTCACTAAGTAGCTGAAGCTGGCCGTGAACCTGTGATCCTCCTGTCTTAGCCTCCCAGTATGGGGATTACAAGTATGTGCCACCACACCTGGAAATATGTATCCCCTTAATATTACTTATAATATTTACATATTCTGGATCACAGTCCCTTTTAAGTATATGATTTGCAAATTTCCTCTCCTAGTATGTGTTGAAAAGTTTAGTTTGATTCAATATTTTCCTGAAGATTTGTGAGGAGAAATTTTTTAGATAAATTGAACATTTTTATCTATCTCTTCATTGGGTAATCTCTCTCATTCATATTTTGAGATACTTCTGAAAAACTGCTTTTTCATGCAACTGCAATATTTTTGAAAGTTACCAACAGTTTTTGTTTCAAAAGCATTTTCATGTATCTTCTTATATTCCATTATATACAGATAGAAATTACCATGCAGAGGTTACTATTATCAATTTCAAAACTTTTATAATCATATCTTACCTGCTCAGAAAGCCTTTGAACTAGATCAAGAATTCTTGAAATAAAAATTTTGGTTTCTCATCTTGAGAATTATAAAGATAAAAAGACATTTTTAAACAAACACATATCTCTTTAACACAAAAATTTAATGCTGCATAAGGCTTTCTTTGTCTATAGAAGTTTGTTTTGTAAGCATTTTTAACAAGAATTGAAAAATTGAATGTCAATCTTTGTGTTTAAAATATTGAAGGAAATATATAATAAAATTTCAACAAATATGGTCCTTCTTGGATTTCACTGCTGTTAGCCAGCTTTCTGCTACTGTAACAAATACTGGAGATAACCAATTTATAAAGACAAAAAGTTTACTTTGATGTACAGTTTTATAGGTTCCAGACCATGATCAATTGGCCATGTTTCTCTGGACCTGCAGTGAGGCAAGACATCATGGAAGGAGCATGTGAGCTGGGAATAGACACACATGCAAATCACAAAGCAAAACAAAACAACACTAGAAAGACACTAGAGTCCCACAATCCCCTTGGTAGCATGCCTCCAATGACCTACAAGCCTCTTACTAGTTTCTACCTCCTAAATATTCCACTATTTCCCAATAGTATCACTCTGCAAATCAAATCCTTGAGACTTGAGCTTTTGGGGAACATTTAAAATCCAAACTGCAGAAAATGTTTTCATTGACTTTAATCCTCTTCAGATAACCAATACCCTTAACATTAATAAATGATAAATCTGTTCTAACTGAGGTGGGTAGGGTTCCATGGAACAGTTGACAAAACTGGATAGAATAAAGAATTCTTAGAAGGCTTTGCATAATCTTCAGGGAGAGGATCAGAGAATGGAGAGTCAAAAAAAAGGAAAGATGTGTGATTGGTAAATGTGTGATTTTATACCATGGCAAAGGCCAGGGTATAAAAATGATATTAAACTACAAATCTTTACTTCATCTTGAGTTGACTTTTTTGTAGGGTTCATCAAGAATACAAACAATAATAAATCCTGGCACATCTGTGAAAATAGGAACTCTTATACACTGTTGGTGGAATTGCAAATTAATACAACCACTATGGAAATCAATAGAGAAGTTCCTCAAAAGAATAGAAATGGAACGAATATATGACCCATCTCTACCATACCTCAGCATCTTTCCAAAAGAATTAAAGTCAGAAGACTATACTGATGCTCAGACATGAAATGGTGCTCTAGGAAAGAATCTGTATATTACAAAGGTTTTATTTAATAGGAAAATTTACAAACCACTTGAAATTACAAACTGACTTTGCTATAAAAGGGAAGATTAACCTCAGCAAGATATATTAATCTTCACTAATGTCTCCAAGTAACCCAGGATATAAGTAATTTGACAATTTCAATAAAAATATTATAAGCAATTAGTAAGAAGTCATGCTTCCTGTTTCTAGGGTTATTAATATCCCCATTTGTTATCACTTAGAAGATGGCCAAATGAGAAACAGTCAGTCAGGGAACATCCAAAACTTGTGGAATTTTAGGAATGCAATAGAAAAATTTCCTGATTCCTGATAAGAATAATATATGGTATCTCAAGTCAATGCCTGGATACTCATTTCATATTCATAGTTAATGTTCTTATCCCACTAAATTAATGCTGTTGTAAATATAGTAAGTAAAAAAACTATTTTTAGTTCGAATATACTCACATTTATCTTGCAGAGAGGATAAAATACAATCAAATGATTGTTTAAAACCATATGGGCATTTTATTTTGTAGTTGTTAAAGGAAACAGTTACATGTGGGGGGGCATACTGGGACCTTCTACCTCTGGGTTACACCCCCAAACAATTTTAATTTTTTTTAACTTTGGAAACAAGGTCTTACTAAGTTGCTGGGAACCTTATTAAATTGCTGAGGCTGGCTTCAAATCTGTGATCCTCCTGTCTCAGCCCCCCAAGTACTGGGATTATAGTTGTGTGCCACCACACCCTATTTATTAGCAATATGCATTCAAAACCATATCAAGAAAATTGTACACCATGACCAAGTAGGTTTCACTCCAGGGATACAAGGCTGGTTCAACATATGCAAATCAATACATCACTCACCATATAAATAGAACTAAGAACAAAACCAGCATGATCATCTCAGTATATGCTGAGAAGTATTTGACTAAATGGAACACCCATTCATGTTAGAAAAAAAAACATGGCAGATAATCAGAATAGAATATAAGGAACTTACCTCACCATCATGAAGGCAATATATAATAAACACAAAGCCAACATTATATAGAATGGGGAAAAACTGAGAATTCCCTTTAAAATCAGGAACAAAACAAGGATGCCCACTATCACCACTCTGCTTCAATGTAGTATTGGAAACCAGAGTGATAATACAAGAGAAAAATATCAAAGGAATACAAATAGGAAAAGAAGAATCTAAATTATCTCTATTTACAGATGACATTATTCTATACTTTGAAGACCCAAATAACAACCAAAAGATTTCTAGAACTGATTAACAAGCTCAGCAAATTATCAGGATACAAAATCAATCTAAAAGAATCAGTAGCGATTTTATATGCCAGCCATGAATTCACTGAAAAAGAAGTTTAGAAAATAAAATACCTAGAAATAAATCTAACCAAGGACATATAAGACTTCTACAATAATTTTTTTTTTGTACTGGGATGGAACCCAGGGCCATTCTACCTTTGAGCTAAACCCCCAGTCTGATTTTATTCTTTTTTTATTTATTTTGAAACAGGGTCTCACTAAGTTGCAGAGGGCCTCACTAAGTTGCTGAGGCTGGCTGTGAACCTGCGCTCCTCCTGTCTCAGCCTCCCAAGTATTGGGATTACAAGCGTGTGCCATCACACCTGGCTTACATTGAAAATTATAGAACAATATAGAAAATAAATTGAAGATCTTAGACAATGGAAAGATCTCCCATGCTCTTGGATAGGTAGAATAAATATTATCAAAATGATCATTCTATCCAAAGTGAGATATCTACAGATTCGATGCAATCAATATCAAAATACCAATGTCATTCTTCACAGAGCTAGAAAAATCAGTCCTAAATTTCAATGGGAAAAATGAAGGACCCAGAATAGCCAAAGCAATTCTGAGAACTAAAAATCATGCAGGAGATATCACAATACCTGACTTCAAATTATACTACAGAGTTATAGTAGTAAAAACAGCATAGTATTGGCACAAAAACAGACACATAGACAAACAGAACAGAATATAAGGTACAGAAACAAATACACTCACCTAGAGCCAATTGATTTTTTTACAAAGATGCCAAAAATATATGTTGGAGAAAAGGCAGTCTTTTCAACAAATGGCATTGGGAAAACTGGTTATCCATTTGTAGAAAACATGGAATTAAATTCCAACCCTTCACCCTGCACAAGAATCAACTCAAGATGGATCACAGACCTGGAAATGAAAGGAGGGACTTTGAAATTACTAGAGGAGGGTATAGGTCCAATACTTCAACATATAGGCACAGGTAGAAACTTCCTCAATAAGACCCATAAAGCTCAGAAAATTGAAATAAGAATTAATAAATAGAATGGCATTAACCTAGAAAGTTTCTGTTCATCCAAGGAAGCCATCAAGAGTCTAAAGAAAGAGCCTACAGAATGGGAGATCTTTGCCAGCTCTTCCTCTGATAGAGGACGACTATCTAGAAATAAAAAGTACTTAAAAGACTTAACACTAATAAAACAAAACAATCAAGAAATGGTCAATTGACGTAAACAGACATTCATAAAAGAAGAAATAGAAATGGCCAATACATATATGAAAAATGTTCAACATTATTAGCAATTGGAGAGATGCAAATCAAAACTACACTGAGATTCCATCTGACCCCAATTAGAATGGCAATCAGCAAGAAGTCAAACAACAATAAATGCTGGTGAGGATGTGGGGAAATAGGAACTCTTCCATTCTGTCAGTGGGATTGCAAATTAGTATAGCTGCTATGGATATCAGTGTGGAGATTCTCCAGAAAACTGGAAATGGATCCACCATATAATCCAGCTGTACCACTCCTGGGTATCTCTCTAAAGGAACTGAAATCAGAATATTATAGTAATATATGCGTATCCATGTTTATAGCAGCAAAATTCACAATAGCCAAATTATGGAACCAACCTAGGTTTCCATGAACAGATAAAAGGATTACAAAATTATGGGATATATACACACAATGGAATTCCACTCAGCAATAAAGGAGAACAAAATTATGTCATTTTCAGGAAAATGGATAGACCTGGAGAACATTATGTTAAGTGAGACAATCCTGTTACAGAATGTGCAGGGTCATATGTTTTCTTTCATATTCAGAAGTTAGAGGGTCATCAGGATACAAGAGGAACCTTAGGTAATGGAGAAGAAACCCCAGTGGAGGGAGTCAGATGGTCTAGGGGAGGAAGGGGGAGAGGGAGAATTAATGAAGGAAACACTTCCATTGATATTATGTACATATGTGAGAATACCAATGGCAATCTCAATATCATGTATGGGGAAGAGGGGAGGACTGGGAAGGGAGCTGGGAGAAAGCCCAACACCAAGTGCTAGTGTATGTCACTATCACTATGAAATATATTATGATGCGAGACTATAATGAACCCAGAAAAGTATTTTCAAAATGAAAGAACAGAAATGTATACAATTATATTAAATGATTTAATAAGTAAAGCAAAAAAGCTGAGTAGATTTTTCTGATTTGTAGCATTACAGCAAAATAAAAGAGTGTGACTTGGAGAAGGTGGATAATCTATCAGTACTTTCCTTTATTAGGGTATTAATCTCAGCCAGAGATAGCCCTATATATCAACTCCCAACCTCATTAATATTCCCTCACATCTGTTCATCTTTAAATTAAATAAACCTAGTATGGCTCATAATTCCATACCTACTCACCTGACTTGATCCTCTCTGCTATACCTTCTGCTAATGATTGACACCATCATTTATCTATTTCCTCAATCTAAAAACCTAGAGATAAACTATGGTTTTGTCCCACAGAAAATACCAAACAGCTCTTATTACTTTCCTTTTTTTTGGTAATTCTAGTATCCTTCCTCTTGTATCATTCTCCATTAATATTTTAGTCGATATTTCCCTAATCATTACCTTAAATGACTACTATAAATCAATAAAAACATCAGCATTCATACTTTTTTTCCTACAAACCATCTACACTTGTGGCCTAAGTTACTTTTCAAAATGTAAATCTGGTATTGTCACTCATCACATGCTTTTAATGGTTTATTACTTTTCTTAGGACTTAGTCCTAATTCTTGACCTGGCTTTTAAGACCAATTATGCCTCTTCTTCTTTCCTTTCTTACCAGCATCATTTGTGTGTGCTTCCCTCCTCCTCCTCCTCCTCCTCCTCCTTCTTCTTCTTCTTCTTCTTCTTCTTCTTCTTCTTCTTCTTCTACTAATTGCTGCATTGTAATCATACATCTTTTTGAAGTTTAGGGTGATAGAGGCATACATGCACACAGTACTCATTGAGCCCTCCCCCAGTTCCTAACTCATTCCCTCCCCCTCCCCTTCTTCCCATGCTCAATACATTTATTGACTTTGGTAAGTTTGTGTATGTACATCATGTCCAATGAGGTGTTTTCCTCTTCAAGTCTTCTTCCCCCCTCCTGTTTCCCTCACTTAGGTCCTCTCCTTCACTCCACTAAGGTTTCTCCTTTGTCTGGAGTCCTGCCTATGTCCCAGTTTCTCCCCAGCTTCTGCGTATGAGGGAGAGCATCTGACCCTTCACTTTTTGTGACTGACTAATCTCACTTAGCATAATATTCTCCAGTTCCATCCATTTCTCTACAAGTGACATAATTTTGTGTGCTTCTTTCAGTTTCTTCAAAATGTCATTACCATCACTATTATTGTTAACTCTGCTCACACTTCCACTTCTTGACCTAATTAAATCTCTCAGCATTAATGTAAATTCAGGAAAGCTTTTATTAGTAGCCACTACTGAGACTATCACTAGATATGCACCTATATATGGAACTTAGAAATGTAGGTTTACAAGTAACTGTTCAGTCATCTCTTTATTCTCTCCTAAAAGGGAACCGAGAACATGCACATTTTGTTCTCCATATGTCCTACCCCCTACTAAAAGGGTTGGTATGTGTTAGTGACTCAATCACTTTTTTAATGAATGTGTAAATGAATGAATAAGTGTGTGTGTTTGAGCTTGAATGCATGTTTAAGTGGACCCATTTAAGTATTAATATGCATTTTTAGCAGTTCCTTTGCACAGAAATATTCAACAAACCCTAAATTTTGTAGGCTAACAACTTTCTCTTCTTATTTGAAAAATTATAAATACGTAAATATGATTAGTTAGTTGTTATTTTATACTACTTCTTTTGTATAAAATTAGGAAATTAAAAAATTCCTACTTTGAGTGGGGTGCAGTGGTGCCCACAAGTCATCCAAGTACTTGAGAGGCAGAGACAGGAGGATCGCAGGTTTGAGGACAGACTTGGCAAGTGGTGAGACTCTCATCAACCTAGTGAGACCCTGTTTCAAAATAAAAAATAAAATCGGGCTGGGGATATCACTCAGAATTAGAATGTCCCTGGGTTGTACAACAACAACAATAAATTCCTACTTTTAAATTGTACATAATTTCAAATAACCTTTGATTAAATACCTCTACCAAATAAAGACAGATTCTGTTTCAAACAGTAGTAGTTGGCCTTTTCTTTCTTTGTTATCATTACTATCATTATAAAGAAACTTTGGAGCATTCAGGATTACTATTTTTTTGTTTGTGAAAAATCTATGTAAGGTGAAAAATCATTGCATATAAAAGAAATAATAAAAATGTGTTCTACTTTCTTTGTCATGCAAGTTAAATTTCAAAATTTTAAATAATGCCATAGTTACTGACAGACAGTAAGCACTAAATTGGAATATGTCAAATCTATTGGAATATTTTTATTTTTTATCTTCTCATTCTATTCCTCATTGGTACCAAAAGAAGTACACAAAGATAACATATTTCATAAATCCATTGTCAATGTTCAATAATTAGTTCTATTATTCTAAACTTTAAATATTAAATTTTAAAATATCCATTACAAATTGCAGAATTATAGAACTAAGAAAATTGCTGCTCATAAATACAGTGCTTAATTGCAAGCTACAATTAAAATTTTAGGAATAATTCAAGACACTCAAAATCCCAGATGCTTTTTGGTTGGAAGATTTTGGTCATCATTCATATATTTTTCATTTGAGAAAAAAATTTCTATAGTAAATTATTTTATAAATTGTCTTTACATAATGATAATTTGCATGAATATAATTTTTAATTAAATAAGACTCAAAGGAATTTTAGATATTAATTTTTGTCCCATTGTACCAGATGTAGAACACTGATAGAATTAAAATATAGTATACAATATATAATTACATAAAATATAATTATATAGTTGTAATAGCATAATTACATTATATTATAGTAATCATTAACAATATTAATTAATATTAATTGGCATAATAAACTATAACCTCTAGATTATGATTTCCAACTAATTTTAATGGACCTATGTCAATTTCATTGAAATTTTCACAGATTTGGAGACTTGGGACTCATTGAGTTAATTGATTGAAATAAAGTTTTATACAAACAAAAAGGAAACATTTTCCATTATCATCCAGAGTCCCTTGTGTGTCCCTACTACTCCTTAGGTTGCCCATATTAGTGAAAACATATGACCTTTCTTTTTTTGTGATTGGCTAATCTCAATATAATATCCTCAGTGGAGCAAGGGAAGTGGGTCAAGGGAAGGAGAATGGCAAGAAAGAAGTGAATGAATGGAATTACTATCATAAACAATGTGTACATATGAGAATATACCAACATCATTCCCGGTACTCCATATGGAGGGAAAGCGGGGGGGGGCACTAAGAGCTGTGTGCATGTATGTTAACATCAAATTGATATTCATTGTGATGTGAGACTACAATGCACCAATAAAAGCATGTTTAAAAAAAGGAAACATTTTTTCAAAGAGATATCAAAACTGTTTTTCTCTAATATCTAAACAAGATGTGTGTTGTTATTTTATACTTTTTATTTCAAACAGAATATTTTTTAATTTATTTTCATTATGAATTTCATTTTAGTTTTGAGTTCATTGCCTTCTCTATGTTATCTTTGTCTTTACTAATCCTAAAATGGACTTTACTAAATTTAAAGCTTACCCCTCTTTTTCACTAACTGAGTAATCCTAGGTAATGAACTCTTTGCTTATCACTATTTTCATCTGTGAAATAAGGCAAATCATACCTGTCAATGGACCTGTTAATGGGATTCAATAAATCAGCACAAATAACAGTGTCCATGTGCAATCAACACCCAAATTTTATCATTTATTGTTTTTATTTCATTACATTGTTGAAGAAATGGAACATATTACAAATAAATTGAAGATATAATTAATTTCTTGAATAACTTTTTATCTAGATTAGGCCGTTGATCAGTAGTGGATACACATTCTTCACAAGGCATAAAAATAATGATTGAATAAATGACTAACTTGTATAGTGGCATTAGTGTCTTATAAAAGGTTAACATACCATGGTTTTAATATAATAATACATTGAATATTTTTATTTTTAATGTCATTTTCATGAAAACCAGTCATTCATTTCACAATTAATAAAACTAATGCCTAAAATTTGGCAACATATATGGAAAGTATAGGGTGGTTACAGCAAGGACTCTGAAGTTGAGTGGCTTGGTCTAAGCTTTCCATTTCTATCACATATGTATGCTTTTAGCCATATTTCTGTCACCTGTAAACTTTGAATAAGCAGAATTACTTCTGAGTCATACACTGTTACTAAGAAAGTATGTTCTAATAGTAAAACAATTTTCTAAATTTTAATACCAAAATAAATGTCACTATTCCTACAACTGTGGCTATGTTAATAATGAAAATTATAAGAAGTTGACCAGATTTAACCACCTAAATAATTGTTTGATTTCTTAGTTTAAGTGTCCTTCAAATTCTGTTTATTATGTTTAGGGTGAATAGATAAAGCAAGTATAAAAAAGTTCAATTAAGAGTAAATTAATCTGATTTTTTTTAGTTATTCAAATAATTAGAAAATACTCACTTTGCTTGTGTGTATAACTTTACTTACTATGGATGTGTACAGAAATAGAACTTTATTAAGATATATTGTTTACTTTCATAGTAAATTTAATATATTTGGAGGTTTGAACTTGAGACAGCCAAGCTAGCTCTCAGTCTTACAGGGTTAACAGACATACCAGAAAAGCAGGAGTTAAGAAGTGAACCAGTATTCAAGACTATAAAATTAAGATAACACACCAGGAGACAGGAGATTGGGAAGTCAGCCTTCAAGACTATGTGGTCAGTAGAGATAAGAAGCCAAAGCCAAGAAAAACAGATCATTAAAATCAAACCCACTGAGGCAGGGCAATGATCTTCCCTGCTACAAAACCCAATTTGGAATTTTTTTCAGATGATAAAGAGCAAGTTCCAGATGGGGATGGGAAACACATGCATAGAATGGACACTGGAGTGTCCTATACTTACCTTCACTTTATTAGCATGGTAAAAATCACACTCTGAGGTGGAGTTTTAAGATGGTAATGAGATATGTGTCCCATGAAAAGATATGATAAAAAGAGTGGAGGTGCAACTACAACCCCACCCCCCCTGCACATGAAGAGACTGGATCCATACCTAGCCTCCAATGCTATAAAAACTCTGCACCCTAGTTCTTTGTTTAAGGTGACCTCACACTACCTGTCTGGGATGTCTCTCCCTTCCTGGTCAAGTGGATTTCCCAAAAAAGTATTGCCTGTGCATACACTCTCACTCAATCCAATTTCATTTCTATTGTCACTGGGTCAGAAATTCCTGCCTTTGGTATCAAAAGATTAAGCCTCAAATTTTCAATTCTGTGAATATTTCAACCAAACTGACATATGTGCATTAAAATACTTTAGAAATCATAATTTCGAGCTTATGTAATATTATCATATTACAATTACTAGTTACATATTTCTTCTTGTTCTTCTTCTTATTGTTCAACTCAGTTATGTTGCAGATTACCTCATATCATTACATTTTCATGGGAGTTCCACATCTGGAATGATGAGACAAAATGGATTAAGCAGACTTACTAGTATTCTGCAATCCATTTCATGATTTTGAATCATCTGTCATACATTTGAAAATAAGTAAATTAGGAAAATTATCTGGTGAATATCTCAAAAAATTAATCAAAATGACAACAAAGGAGCTAATTGTGAACTGACTACAAACTCTTCAAATATGAGAAAATAGTTGACTGAGTTTTATGAATTTAGGAGACATATTTATGTTAGCATTGTTATGAGTTAGAGTTTGTAAAAAATAATCTTCAGTGTGGAGAGATTCTGATTTTATTTTTCTAGAAATAATTTCTTATTATTAAGAAAAGTAAGGTTAACTAGGCATGGTGGTAGACGGTGGTAATCCCAGTGCTTGGGAGACTGAGACAGGAGAATCACAGTTGAAAGGCCAGCCTCAGCAACTTAGCAAGATCCTGTTTCAAAATAAATAAAATAAAATAGGACAGGATATTTAGTTCAGAGGTAGAAAACTCCTGGGTTTTATCCTAACTATCTCAAATAGTAAAAAAGAAAGAAAGAAGAGTAAAATTAACATAGTGCTGATCATTGCTTTGAGACAAATATATTCTAGACATAGCAAGGTATTGACACAGAGGAGAAACACACATACCATCATTCATGTACTACATTTGCTGTTCACAAATGTGGTCATTGTGGCTTATTTAACATAAAACCTTAGAAATTTTGAAATAGATCTACACAATATATACCAATATATTGCTTTTAGTTTTTCCTACCTGCCTCTTTTTTAGAAAATTTATCTTCATAATTAGGAGCAACAAGTCCAGAAAAATGGGAAGAAATAATTTTCATAAAATATGGCATTCTTTATCATAGCATTCCTCTGAAGTCAACATTATTACAAAGCAGATGGAAAATTTGAAGTACAAAGAGGTTAATTGTCTAATGATACATGCAGTCATAACTGGAGAGGAAAGAAGATCATGATCACCTAACTCACTGGTTCTCATGGAAAATGAAATAAGGACAGGGACCAATTGTGCACTTTCCCACGTTGATATATCATTGCAAGTAATTAGCAATAATTAGCACTATTCTTCCACTTCACAAGAATTTAAGACATTTTTGAAAGCTTTGTTGGTTAGAAAATTATTTAGCATTTGATAGTAGGAAGATATAGTCTTCAGAAAACTCAGTACAAAACATTCCCCTGCAAATTACTCTTCCTCATCTTGGGGAAACCAGTGAGGTACAGATATGAGAGAAAATAGTGAATAGAATAAAATTAATGCTATACTAGGCCCTTTATTATGGCTCTGATAAAACCCTGATCAACATGCATACTATATGTTTTAAACTTAAGAAATGTCTTTTGTGTATACACAAATCGAAAAGATAGCCCCAAGAGATAAATTTGTCAAAGAAAAACTTACTGGTGTGATTGGGGCCTAAATTACCTCACCTACCCTGCTACACTGAGAAGAGAGAACTATTGAGCTAGCCAGATTTGCCTAGAATCACTTACCATATGGTGTATTTAAGAAAAAAGAAAAGAAAAAGTACAAGAGAAGAGAAAAATTGTGTGAGGATGAATTGATGAATTTTGAATTTAAAATTTAGTGGGGAGCTCATATTATTTTAATAGTGACAAAGAGTACTCATCAAAATGCAAATTCTGCGGTATTTGGAATCTCTAAGAACCGCCTTAGGCAGGATGAATTGTCTGAAATCACAGCACTCAAAAACACTGTTTCATCATGGTTAGAGTTTATCACAGTAAAAGAATACAGATTAAAGTGAGTAAAATGAAGTGGTACATAGGGCAAAGTCCAGCAGAACCCAGGTGCAAGCTTACAGGTGTCCTCTCTCTTCCAATGGACTCCAACAGACACTCAATTTTTTCCAGAAACTATGTATGACAAATTGCGTAATGTAATGCCAACCACATATGCATCTGTGACTTGAATTTGAGCCTGGTAATGGTTTGGATTTAGAATGTCTCCCTAACCCTCATGGAAACAAGGTAACAATGTTGGAAGTGGGGCTTGGTTGCTAAGTAGGGGCCCTGGGGGTTGTGGCCTTGGGGATTATATATAGTTCTCTCCTCCCCTTGCTTACTCTCTCTTGTTTCCAGCCTCCATGATACGAGGAGCAGAGCCCTTGCACTTTCTCTCTCTCTCTCTGTTTCCCACCACCATGCCCTGAGCTCTGCAGACCTGGCCTGACATGGACTGAAACCCCAAATCTCTGAAACTGTAAGTAAATAAATCGTCCTTCCTCTAAGTTGTGTGGTCAGTCTTTTAGGATTGCAGCAGTGAAAATGTTGACAAAGACAAGCCTTGAAGTCCAGGGTGCTTTTTTGTTTTTGTTTTTGTTTTTGTTTTTGTTTTTGTTTTCTAAAGGATTTAAGCAGGAATGAGTTGTAGTCATGTAAGCATGAAGCACCTACACGATTGACCTGAGGAACCCCAAATCTTGCCGCTCAGAACAACAACATAAAAAGAAAATGATGGTTTTGATATTATTAACATAATCTATCTCAACTCAGTACTGTGTTACACATTGCCTGGTGTGTACAAAAGCACTCTTATCAAGCAGAATATGCCAAGTGTTCAGTGTTCATCTCTTAGAAGAAGGCCAAGGGCAAGTCCTGAATGAAGGCTCCATATGGGAGCATAGAGGGTTTGAGTGACCCAAGCCTGCTGAGTTAACACATGACTGAACAGCTTCCTTATAGAGAAAACTACAGTAGATATTATGACTCTATATTAACATCTTTATTGCTCTTTTCTCAGTGTAGGTTCTAATAAAACCCAAGTTGGAAGATATGTTTTAGACTTGAAAGGGATGAATATTTTCTATGGTTCTATTGATCTAGAGAGAAAGAAACCACTTAGATACAGAGAAGAACATATACAGAGGGAGAGAGACACAAAAATTGAAAGAGAGAAATAGAGAAAAGAGAGAGAGATACATGCCTGGGTACTAAGGAACCCTTGGACCATATACCAGCATGTGGCAACTCCCCATGCATAGTGTAGAGAGAAGAAAAAGGACATATTTTGAAGAAATCTGTTCTTTTAATTGTTTTTCAGCTACTAATGATAAAAATAGGCAGTTCAAGGTAGATTATCTTTGAAACATGAAACATTTTACTGTGCAGGGACCTAACTAAATTGTACCAGTGGCTTCAGTAAGGTTCTGATCCAATTACCAGCAACACCTCATTTATTGGGAACCTCAGAACAGATGGATAGAGAGGACCTGACACTGGTAATGGGTGAACGTGCCCTTGCCTATTTGATAATATCAAAATAATACTATTTCAATTTATGAACCAGACCAAAGAATAAGGTGTTAGTTTTTCTCCTTTAAAATTATAATCCCCATCCCATCTATCATATTTTTTCAATTTTTTTACTGTGGCAAAATATACATCATCATATTCACCATGCTAACTATTTTTAAGTGTACTGTTTCTTCATATTGGATGCATTTGTATTGCTATGTAACTATCACCACCACCAATCTTAAGAATACTTTTTGTCTTGCAAGAGTAAAATTCTACCCCTTAAGTACTCCCAATAAAGAACTACATTTTTTACAATTGATAAATATACCTTGACACATCATTATCACCCAAAGCCCATAGTATACATTATTGCTTGCTCTTGATGTTAAATAATGTATGTGTCTAGACAAATAAATAATGGCATGCATTCACCATTCTAGTATTATTGGTTGATTTTCACCATCTTAAAAATCCTCTGGCTGCTGTCTATTCATCCATCTTTCTCCCAAAAAACCTCCATATCACTGATCTTCATGTGATCTCCATTGTTTTATCTCATTTAGAATGTTATATACTTTAAATCATACAGATTGTCTATTCTGGATAAATTTCATATGTACTTGAGAACTGTATTCTGTTTTGTCTATACATTGTTTTCTTGTCTTTTTCCAAACTTTTTTTTAGTTCTTTTAGTATCTTAAAGTTGTTGTCTCATAGATCTGCCTTTGGGTCTTTTTCATGGGATGTTTCTGGTGATATAGTTTTGAATATATGATGATATTATTTTTGAATGAGCCAAACATATCTTTGTATACCTTGTGAATTTTTGGTTGAAAAATAGAATAATGTGATAACTCTGGAGATTCTCCTCCTTTCATTCATATACATACATATATATATATATATATATATAGCATATGTATATAACATATGTATATAGTATGGACATGTGTGGTGACTTTCTAATTTCCTTGGTATAGGTGGTTCCTAGTTTTAATGTCTCGCTCCAAGAAGGAAAACAAAATAAAACAAAACAGAAACTAAAAATGAGATAAAAAGAGATTGTTTTTTTAAATACCCTGGAAATTACCTCAGATAGAAGGGGATAAACGCCTATCAATGGCTCACTGTATCTTAGAAGCAGCAATGTGGAATCAGGGTACAGGTCCTCAATACCTGGAAGATAGGGCCTTTGTTTTCTACCCTATTTCTTGAAATCTATCTGAAAACATGTTCAGGATCATAGTCAGGGTTGCCTACCCTGGGGCTGAGAGTAGGGGTGAGGAATGGATAGCCATTTCCCCACAAAGTGGAAACTGACCAAAATAAACTTTATTTCATGTCCAAACATTCCCCTGGAAGTTGTTAAGCTTTCAATTGAATATAGAGTTCCAAAATAGTTACATCAGACCACTACTGTCAGTGAACTTGTTATCTAGGTGGGGAGAAGTAATCATGCTACTTCCTAATCTGCAATGTTTCCAGAATCTTCTATCCAATTATTTTTATTTGAAACTTCTCACTTCTTACAGATTTGACTCTCCCTGTTACACTGTAGTTGTTTCTTAGCATGGTATCAGCCTTCTGAAATTATGGATATGTATCAGAAGAGGTGCATTCTGCAGAGTTAATTTTACGTGTTCATTTTTTATAACTATATTTAAAAATATGCTCTTATTCAGATGTTAGAGAGACTGCTACACTGTTTGAAGTTATTGAAGAAAAACATATTAAAGTAGAATGACAGCAGTGACACATCACAGTGAATTTGCCAGATAGGACGTTAAAAGCCAAGATTAATAGACACTGAGAAAGATAGTTATAACCAGCTTTGTGTAGATCCAAAAAAAGAAGAGACCAATATCAAAGAGTTGAGAACAATGTTTTTGTTCTTGCTGTTGAGAATGCTATCATATTCACACAAACATTCAATTAACAGCATGATGACAGCAGTTGAGGGGTATCTAAATCTGAAAATAGAAACTGGAATTATATGTGTTCAGTTTAATAAGTCCTTCAGAGTTTTAAAATAATATTTCAAAGTAATATAGTTAACAGGAAAATAAAAAATGCAAGCAGGGCTCACTCTTCAAACTGAATTATTTCCAAGTATAGCTGTTTTTGTTCATAGAAAAATTAAGCAGAAGATATAGATTCCCCATATAACCACTGCCCGGAAACGTGCATCACCTACAGCAATGACAGTACCCCCAATGTACTATATTTGTTACAATTGATAAATGTCCCTTGATACATCCCTACCACACAAAGTCCATAGTTTATATTACTGCTTACTCTTCATGTTAAACAATGGTTGTATCTTGATGTTAAATAATGGCATGCATTCGCCATCCTACTATTATTGGTTGATTTTCACTATCTTAAAAATCCTCTGGCTGCTATCTATCCATCCATCTTTCACCAAAAAAACCTTCATACCACTGACCTTTATGTAGTCTCCATAGTTTTATCATTTTTATTTATTTATTTTTTGCGGTACTGGGGATTGAACGCAGGGGTGTTCTACCTCCGCGCTATGCCCCCGGCCCTATTTTTTATACTTTATTTTTGAAACCGGGTCTCACAAAGTTGCGGAGGGCCTCACTAAGTAGAGAGAGAGAGAGAGAGAGAGACAAGGAGAGAGAGAGAGAGATAGCTGAGGCTGAGCCGCGAACCCGGATCCTCCGGTCTCTGCCTCCCAAAGTACTGGGATTACAAGCATGCGCCACCACGCCCGGCTAGTTTTATCATTTTTAGAATGTTACATAATATAAATCATTCATTATGTACCATTTTCAAATTGATTTATTTCATGTAGTAACATGTATTTAATTTTTCATGTCTTTTCATGAGTTAATAACATTGTTTTTTATACTTTTATTGTTACATTATAGTCTCAAATCATAATGTAGTTCATAATGATAGTGATATACTTGCACACAACAATTGATGGGCTTTTCCCTGCTCCCTCCCCACACCTCCCATCACCATACAGTACATTAATATTGACATTGGTATTCTCACATACGTACATGTCAATGGAAATGATTCCTTCATTGATTCTCCCCCCTACCACCTTTCCCTAAACTACCTCCCTATCTTCATTGGAGTTTCTTCTCCATTATCTGAAGTCCCTCTTATATCCCAACTACACACTAGCTTCTGCATATAAGAGATAACATATGACCCTTCACTTTCTGTGACTTGCTAATCTCAGTTAACATAATGTTCTCCAAGTCCATACTTAAAAGACTTAAAACACACACACACACACACACACACACACACACACACAAAACTCAATCAAGAAATGGGCAACAACAGCCGGGCGTGGTGGCACACGCGTGTAATCCCAGTACTTTGGGAGGCGGAGACCAGAGGATCCGGGTTCGCGGCCAGCCTCAGCTCTCTTTCTCTCTCTCTCTCTCTCACTTTCTCTCTCTACTTAATGAGGCCCTCTGCAACTTCATGAGACCCGGTTTCAAAATAAAGTATAAAAAAATAGGGCCGGGGG
>PVJS01012654.1:0-43471 GCA_004027185.1 Glis glis | reverse complement strand
TCTCTCTCTCTCTCTCTCTCACACACACACACACACACACACACACACACACACCATAAGCAATTTTTTTTTTTTTTGCAGTACCGGGGATTGAACCCAGGGGCTTTCTACCTCCAAGCTACATCCCCAGCCCTATTTTTTATACTTTATTTTGAAACTGGGTCTCACGAAGTTGCAGAGGCCTCACTAAGTAGCTGAGGCTGGCCGCGAACCCAGATCCTCCAGTCTCCGCCTCCTAAGTACTGGGATTACAAGCGTGCGCCACCACGCCCAGCTCACCATAAGCAAATTTTTACAAAATGATTTATTTTGAGGGATAATTTAGGAGTGTGAAAGAAGGGAACAAGAAGTCTCTTGTTTACATTGCTGGTGTAGATTAATCTGATTATATCTTTTTGAGGGAGGGAGTACCCAGAATTGAGCCCACGGGTGCTCTACCACTGAGCCACCCCTTCTCCCGTTTTACTTTTTATTTTGAAACAGGCTTTTGCTAAGTTATCTCATACCCTTGCCTCAAACCTGTGATTCTCCTATCTCAGCCTTCTAAATACTGGGATTACAGGAGCATGCCACTATACCCCCATTTAATCTGATTATGTCTTAAAGTTGCTTACCGTACAGTCTTACAACTTTTATCTTTCAAACCTGAAAAAAATGGATAATAAGATATTTGGGTCCGTTTTTACTTCTCAATATTAAAAAATACTAAATGCTTCAACATTTATCTTCTGAAACATAAGTTTTCAGGAAAAGCTCTGAAGTTTTGGGGGAAATTAAAACTCTCAATGTTTTGCTCATTTTCTAGATTTAATTTGATGTCCCTTCCTAGACAATATGCTGATGTTATTTATAACAGAACAACATTTTTTGAAGCTGATGGCTTGTGAAATTAAAAGTCAGCTGACAGAAAACTGGGCTCAGTCTTAATATTTTGCTGTTCAGTGGCATGATAGCTGCCAAGTCAACCATTTAGTGCAGAACTCATGATTTATTCTTTTTATGGCAGTGTTTACACGTCTTCCTTTTCCAATCACTAAAATTCCAAAGGGCTGATTTTAAGGCATGAGATCAATTAGGGTGAAGGGCCACAACAAGAAAATATTTTTCTTGAAATTTTTTTTTGCATTGCATTTTTGGGAAAGAAATTCAAAGGCGATATGACATCATTTTTAATTAAAACATTTATCAGTAGTATTTCAAGCCAACAAGTTTGTATTTCAGTTCAACTAGATGAAAATAGGTTAATATGAATAGATAAATATAGGCATATATATGTGTAAGTTATGATACCCTGTCATTAAAAGGGAGAGATTGTTTTAATTGATAATGTGAGAAATTAATTTATGAGCAAATGAAATTTTAAGTAACTGCTGTAAAAATGGTTTATTTATTTATTTATCTGTCTGTGTGGTACTGGGGATTGAACCCAGGGCCATTCTACCTCCAAGCTACACCCCCAGCCCTATTTTATTCTTTATTTTGAAATAGGGTCTCACTAGGTTGCAGAGGGCCTTACAAAGTTGCTGAGGTTGGCCACGAACCCACAGTCCTCCTATCTCAGCCTCCCAAGTACTGGGATTACAAGCGTGCGCCACCACGCCCTGCAAAACACTCGTTTTCATGCAGTGCTGTTGTGAAGATTTAGTGGGAGAGATCGTTCTTGACATGTATTTCTGAGTCTTAAAAAATAACCAATGAAATAAAAAGTTACTTTAGTATTGATCTGGGGGAAAATGGTATGTATTGTAAAAGCATACTTTCCAATTAAAATTGAATCCCGGTGTGTTTATTGTTTCAGTTCTGAGGTTCTCGCATCCATAGAAAATATTCTCCAAGAAATAATCACAAGCTTGGCAAGAAATGAAGCACCCGCCTTCACAATAGACAACAGATCAAGCTGGGAAAATATAAAGTAGGCATCGCGTGGTCGAATTCTTAAATGTCTCTGTGTCATTAGTCCAACGTATTTGAGTTAAGAGTCCTAGTCAGATTCCATTCTTTATGTCGCCTTTATCCTGCCAAAAATATTTCGGAATGCATGCCATGCAGGAAGGTTGTGTAAACCAGAAGTGGGTTTGTAAAAGAGAAAGTGAAGGGAGACCAAGGCCGGCAACGAAATGTGTATGACCTTGGTAAAAGCAGGTACCGAGCACGGACTAAGCTTCCAGCACTGGGGAGGAGAGGGTGAGGGGACAGCGGAGGTGCAATTCTGTATACTGTCAAAGCAAACCACTTGCTCAAAGCAAGCACCGCCAGTCCCAACCCACAGAAAAATATCCTGAGCACCGAGCTTGTGGTCAAGGCTCTCCCCCCCATGATCCACTCTGCTCAGTCCAACAGCTTTCTCAGTGGTTTTTTTGTTTTGTTTTGTTTTGTTTTGTTTTGTTTTGCGGTACCGGGGATTGAACCCAGGGGTGTTCTACCTCCGCGCTACACCTCTGGCCCTATTTTTTTTATACTTTATTTTGAAACCGGGTCTCACGAAGTTGCGGAGGGCCTCACTAAGTAGAGAGAGAGAGAGAGAGAGAGAGACAGGGAGAGAGAGAGAGCTGAGGCTGGCCGTGAACCTGGATCCTCCGGTCTCCGCCTCCCAAAGTACTGGGATTACAAGCGTGCGCCACCACACCCAGCTTCCGTGTTTTTGAACCTAGGAACACAGTACTCTTCTTTTTTTCCAGCCTGTAAAATCTCTTCTGAATAATGAAAAACAGTACAAGAATGGGTCTCATGTTTTGTAAGAGTTACAGAAAAAGGAAAAAAAAAGGGATTTGGAGGCTCCATAGTCACTGAATATTGTTTTATGGTCAATACCATTGACATAAACTGTCTTCTGAATCATATTTTGCCTAATATTTTTGAAAGATGAGCCTGGTGTGGTGGCGCACACCTGTAATCCCAGTACTTGGGAAGCTGAGACAGGAAGATCACGGGTTCAAAGCCAGCCTCCTCAACTTAGTGAGACCGTCAGCAACCCAGGGAGACCCTGTTTCAAAATAAAATAGTGCTGGGGGTGTAGCTCAGAGATAGAATGCCCCTGGGTTCAACTCCCAGTACCACAAAAAAACAAAAACAAAAACCATTTTTTTAAAAAGATGGATTGTATCTAGCTTCACAGCAGCTGACATCTGGCATCTCTGCCTGGTGTCTTCTGCCACCTCTAGGAGAGGCTTGATGCTTCCATTTAACAACCCAATATAAATTGTTATCTTATGTAATGTCACTTTGCAGGCAAATGAGCAATAAGATATTTCAAAACATTATTAAATTGAGTCAAATTATTAAATTAATAAATTATTAAATAAGTAAAATACTAATAAAATCGTGAAATACTTGGAAACGTTCCACACGCCCTACATGTCTTCCCAAGAAAGGGCACACAGTCCATAATCAAAGGTATTTAACTTATTTCTTTTAAACACTTTATCTTAGTGCTGTTGTATGTCACAAAGCTAATTACTAATTACCACCCAAAAGGATCTAAACTCACAAACCAGGCGTTCCTGAAGTTTCAGTGCTTATCTGGAGAAGAAATATGGAATTTAAATGATGTATAGAAGAAAACACTAAGTGTACGTTGTTTGATGTTCAAATTGAAATTTTTTACAATTTTATTCCTTTGCTTTAAACAAAACAACAGGTTTGAAGATTCTGTGGGTCTTCAGATGGTACCTGATTGTACCACAAGAAAAATCAAAAGCGATTCACCAAAATCAGTTAAAAAATTTGGTAAATTAATCTTTCTTGGCCTTGAGTCATA
The DNA here is from genome assembly GCA_004027185.1 of Glis glis. Lineage (NCBI taxonomy): Eukaryota > Metazoa > Chordata > Mammalia > Rodentia > Gliridae > Glis > Glis glis. The sequence continues at coordinate 39,714 of PVJS01012654.1, read as the reverse complement.
AAGAATAAATAAATGTGGTTATTTTCTAAATAGTAGTTGATCCTAGTTAAATGATTTTACTTGTTCTTTGATAGATCACTTGAACTTGAAGTAGTTTTCTAGAATGTTTTACTGTCAATAACCAGGCAAGTCTAGATTATCATTCCTAAACATGAGGTATGTGGTTCAGTAGATTATTCTCTGTTTTGCTGTCGATAGAGCAGTTAACTTTATCTGATTATTCAGACAATTATTTTGTACTTACCCTTCTATTTTGGAAAGATAATATTTAAAATGTTATCAACAGTAATTGGGAGCAGTTAGTCCTTGATAGAAGTGTCTTTGAATTAGCAAGAGAAATGACAAGTAAATTGTTTATTGCCTCTTATTTTTCAGCTCTAATTCTTAAAATATTGTCCATGATTTATAAATTAGTACAGAGCAACACTTATGCAACCAAAAGGTAAATACATTGTTCTGGTAAATTCCTCTTTAAATGCAATGTGAGATTTAGTGGGATTAACTTTTATTATATACTTGAAAAAGTCAAGTAAGACTACAGTCTGGGTAATAAATTACTTTCTTTGTATGTTGTGGTTCATTCAGTTAAGGATTTCTCCAATTACTACTCCAATACTTGTCATATTTAAAGAGGATATGGTTAATTAAAACATGCATTTTCGATTCTTATAGAGACATATATTACACTGACAGTCAACTCTTTGGCAACCAGGCTGTGGTGGACAATATTATCGATGACATCTCTTGTATGCTAAAGGTGCCGCGGAGGAGTCTGCATATAGTAAGTAGTACTTAATACAAAACTTTCCATTTTTCTTTTTTTGCGGTACTGGGGATTGAACCCAGGGGCTTCTACCTCCGAGCTACACCCCCGGCCCTATTTTTTATTCTTTTTTTTGAAACAGGGTCTCACTAAGTTGTGGAGGGCCTCACTAAGTAGCTGAGGCTGGCCGTGAACCTGCGATCCTCCTATCTCAGCCTCCCAAGTACTGGGATTACAAGCATGCACCACCACGCCCAGCTAAAACTTTCCATTTTAAAACCAAATGTTTGCATAAAATTTGTTATAAAAATTAAAAAAAAATGTTTGTATAAAATTTGTAAGAAAATTTCTTTGCCTTTTTTTTGCTATCACTCGAATACTACATTTTATTATTATAAATTTAAATAATCTAGAAGCCGGGCGTGGTGGTGCACGCTTGTAATCCCAGTACTTTGGGAGGCAGAGACCGGAGGATCCGGGTTCGTGGCCAGCCTCAGCTCTCTCTCTCTCTCTCTCTCTCTCTCTCTCTTTACTTAGTGAGGCCCTCCGCAACTTCGTGAGACCCGGTTTCAAAATAAAGTATAAAAAATAGGGCCAGGGATGTAGTGCGGAGGTAGAACGCCCCTGAGTTCAATCCCCGGTACTGCAAAAAAAAAAATTAAATAATCTGTTTCCAACAGCATTCCCTTGGATGAATGGACCTAAATAGATGAATTATCAAATATTCTAATGCCTAAATACCCCTACTTATTTTGTCCATCTCTAAATTCCAGTCTGAGTTGAAATTGTAATAATTTAGCAGGTGGACACAAGGAGTGAACTAGCAGCATAAAATATATTAGTGGAAAAAGTCTCAAATACATCTGCTATTTTTTTTCAGTTATCTACATCCAAAGGGTTAATCGCTGGTAACTTAAGATATGTGGAGGAAGATGGTACCACAGTGAATTGCCCCTGTGGTGGGACGGTAAGCATCCTCAAGTCTCACCTGCTTTAACTCCCTTCCCGGTCCTTCAGTTCGGAGATGTACTTTTTATTTCTTCTTTTGTTATATAATTTTTATACTTTTACTGGTGCATTCTAGTCTCACATCATAATGTAGCTTATAGTGATAGTGACATACATGCACACAGCACTTGGTGGCTTTTCCCCTAGTTGTTATATAATCTAGAGGTTAAGATTTTTAAATAAAACTGAAGGATGAGTAAGTAATGCTTGGTGGGGTTGTACAGTGCATAGTCTAAAAATATGCCAATTGTCATAGTGAAATAAATATACATACTATCCATTCTCATTTAAAAAACGTACTATTGCTGGGCGTGGTGGCGCACGCTTGTAATCCCTGTACTTGGGAGGCTGAGACAGGAGGATCCGGGTTCGCAGCCAGCCTCAGCTACTTAGTGAGGCCCTCCACAACTTAGCGAGACCCTGTTTCAAAATAAAGAATAAAAAATAGGGCTGGGAGTGTAGCTCGGAGGTAGAATGCCCCTGGGTTCAGTCCCCAGTACTGAAAAAAAAAACAACCAACCAAACAAAAAATACTGTTATTTTTGGGTTGAGTGTGACTTGACCACTTTAACACCGTTGTTTATGTAATTTCCATAAAAATTTCTGGTTGTGAAATGAACATATTTAACAGTAAACTCTTGTCTGGGCGTTAGTACATAGAGAGCCTGCAGCACTAAGCTGTCATGGCAGTCGGGACTGGGCAGACTCACCTATCAGGAAAGGAGAAAGATGGCACCAGGGACCCTGCCTCTGGACATTTGACCTCACCAGTTTCTGCTTGTTAAGCCGCATATCTACAAAGCTCCGAGAAATCCTCCCTGCCGGGAAATAGCGCGGGCTGCGTCTGCTTTCTTATGAGGGGTTGCTCTGTTTCCTATAGTTTTCTCACTGAGCGCTCAGCCTCTTGTGACTGGGATAGTCAAAGAAAATGAAAGCATAGGATTTTTGTGGTAAATTACAAAATGTAGTTTTTACTTGTTTTTTATTTAAAATAAAAGATGTCTTTTTTGTTTTAACTTAGGCTATTGCTGTTTCAACTAATATTCAAGGAATTCGGAGTATCCTTTAAGTGGGAAGAGTATTTAAACTTCTGGAACGTTCATTCATTCCTTTGATAAATCAAGCTTTCATATGTGTAACGACAAACAAGTTAGACCCTGTGTCCATCTACATGAACATCCATGTTCCCTTCTTTGGGACTCTTTTAGGAGCTCACCATGAAGTGGGAAAGCAAATATCTAAATATAAGCCAGGTTTGGCAGTGCACACCTGTCATCCCAGTACTTGGGAAGCTGAGACAGGAGGATCGCAGGTTATAGGCCAGCCTCAGCAACTTACCGAGACCCTCAGCAACTTAGTGAGACCCTGTTTCAAAATAATAAACAAAAGGGGCTGCTGTAGCTCAGAGGAAGAATGCCCATGGGTTCAATCCTGAGTACTAAAAATAAAAATAAATAAAAAATATAAAATCAAAAGGGCAGGGGGGTAGCTCAGTGGTAGAACATCCCTGAGTTCAATCCCCAGTACCACAACAAATGAATAAATAAATAAATATGTTTATATGTTTGAATATAAAAATAAAAATATTCTTTCTATAGCTGATTTTGAATTGATCTTTATGGCATATAACATAGTTGGTGATTAAACTGAAATACTCATGCCTTTGTTTATCAGCCTTAACTTCACAGATTTAATTACAGATGCGAAATTTCTGTTGGTGGTAGAAAAAGATGCGACATTTCAGCGGCTCCTAGATGACAACTTTTGCAGTAGAATGTCTCCGTGCATCATGGTTACGGTACCGTAGCTCCCTTTACTTCACTTCCCAGACTAACCTGCACCCTCGGGATGGGTCGGGTGGGGTTTGCGTCCCTGTCTGCATCTTGGACGAGGTTCTGTTTTCACTATAATGCACCACTGGTGTCACAGAGCAGGAATGCCCAAGATGTTTATTTACACAGCCTTAAGTCTGGCTAAAATTGGGGTGGTGGTCCCGAGTTTTATTATGTATTTATGTATTTATGTATGTATGTATGTATGTATGTATTTATTTATTTATTGTGTATGTGGTTCTGGGGATTGAACCCAGGGGCATTCTACCTCCGAGCTACACCCCCAGCCCTGTTTTATTTTTATTTTGAAACAGGGTCTCACTAAGCTGTGGAGGGCCTCACAAGTTGCTGAGGCTGGCCGCGAACCTGTGATCCTCCTGTCTCAGCCTCCCAAGTACTGGGATTACAAGCGTGCGCCACCACACCCAGCTCCGATTTTATTTTTTATTTTGAAACAGGGTCTCACTAAGCTGTGGAGGGCCTCACTAAGTTACTGAGGCTGGCTGCACACCTGCAACCCTCCTGTCTTAGCCTCCCAAGCACTGGGATTATAAATGTGCACCACCATGCCCAGCTTTAGTCCTGATATTTATTTATTTATTTATTTATTTATTTATTTATTTATTTATTTTTGGTGGTACTAGGGATTGAACTCAGGGGCATTGTACCTCTGAGCTGCACCCCCTGCCCATTTCTTTTTATTCTTTATTTTGAAACAGGGTCTCACTAAGTTGCGGAGGGCCTCCCTAAGTAGCTGAGGCTGGCCGCAAACCTGCGATCCTCCTGTCTCAGCCTCCCAAATACTGGGATTACAAGCGTGCACCACCACACCCAGCTCCGATTTTATTTTTTATTTTGAAACAGGGTCTCACTAAGCTGTGGAGGGCCTCACTAAGTTACTGAGGCTGGCTGCACACCTGCAACCCTCCTGTCTTAGCCTCCCAAGCACTGGGATTATAAATGTACACCACCATGCCCAGCTTTAGTCCTGATATTTATTTATTTATTTATTTATTTATTTATTTTTGGTGGTACTAGGGATTGAAATCAGGGGCATTGTACCTCTGAGCTGCACCCCCAGCCCATTTTTTTTATTTTTTATTTTGAAACAGGGTCTCACTAAGTTGCGGAGGGCCTCCCTAAGTAGCCGAGACTGGCCGCAAACCTGCGATCCTCCTGTCTCAGCCTCCCAAGGACTGGGATTACAAGCATGCACCACCATGCCCAGCTTAGTCCTGATTTTTAAAGGTTAGTGGTTTAACAGGATCAGGGTGAGCTCACACGGGCCCTCCGACTCACCCTAACACCATTCCTACGTCTACTATTTGTTTCAACTGCCTTATGCTAGCGCTGGGGCTCAGAGCAGGTCTGAAGGAACAGGGAGACTCCCTGCTCTTCCTCACACCACACCAGGTAATTTCATTAATTCAGTCAAAAGGAGCTGCTTTTTTAAAATATAAAGAATAGCAAAGAAGCCGGGTGTTGTAGCACAGGCCTATAATCCTAGTACTTGGGAGGCAGATATAGGAGGATCTCAGGTTTGAGGCCGGCCTCAGCAACTTAGTGATCTGTTTCAAAGTAAGAAATAAAAAGGGCTTGGGTGTAGCTTGTAGGTAGAATGCCCCTGAGCTTGATTCCCAGTTTCAAAAAGAAGACTAGCAAAGAACACAGAAGCGTATGGCGTGCTTCCTAGGGTTGAGACGACACCCTGGAGTCAGCTGGCAAGAGGTCGTCCCCCGCCAGCTCATGCAGCTGTGACAGACTCGCACAGGCCGAGTGCCTCACTCGCTCAGCACGCCGCTCCTCCTCATGGTTCTGCAAGCGGGGGTCCGTGCCCAGGTGCACCAGGCTCGGTGTCTGGTGAAGGCCCACTTCCGGGTCCTCTGGACGTCATCTTCTCATTGAGTCCCCACGTGGTCGCAGAGAGACCTCTCTAGGCTTTCTTTCCCGAGGGCACTGATCCCTCTCTTGACCTCGTCACCTCCCGGAGGTCTCACCTCACACCATCACGTTGCAGGTTAGGATTCAATGTGAAGTCGAGGGGGCGGGAGCACAGTCCATCGCAGGGAGTAAGTTTCCCGCCACAGGTGATGTGCAAGGGGTTCATAAAACTGAAGGAATGCAATGAACCTGGTATAACAGACTAGGAAAGAACAAGATGGACATGACACTTGGGGTGTGCATGGGCGGAATGACTGCAGAGAAAGAGGAAGGACAGATTCCTCTCCTGTGTAAGCCCTTGTCCCAGCCTTCTGCTTCTGCTTATGTAAGTCTGTATGAAAACCTAGCTCTTGTCGGATGCGGTGGCACACGCTTGTAATCGCAGTACTTAGGAGGCTGAGACAGGAGGATCCCAGGCTTGCAGCCAGCCTCAGCAACTTAGTGAGGCCCTCCGCAACTTAGTGAGACCCTGTTTCAAAATAAAAAGAATAAAATAGGGCTGAGGATATAGCTCGGAGGTAGAATGCCCCTGGGTTCCATCCCCTGTACCACCAAAGCAAAAACACCAAGTTCCTAGCCTGGCAGAGCAGTGCACACCTGTGATCCCAGTACTTGGGAGGCTGAGACAGGAGGATTGCAGGTTCATGGCCAGCTATATGCAGTGTAATTTAGGCCCTATTTCAAAATTTAAAAATACAGTAGGGCTAGGGGTGTAGCTCAGAGGTAAAAGACCCCTAGGTTCAATCTCCAGTACACACACACACACACACAAAGGAAAGAAACCCTAGTTCTTTGAAGAAGAAAGGAAAGCTCTTCTACTTAAGTTCTTCGGGCTCGTTGGACTAAGCTAGCACGTGGCTGAGGTATGCTGCAGCGCGGTGAGAAGAGCCGCCCTGGAGAGGAGGCGGGACTTCTGCAGATGAGTGGCATCTCGGAGGGCCCGGCCCTCCCAAGGAGTCCTGATTCGGTGTGGAGGTACCAGGTGCTCACCAACGTTTTGAACTGACCAGAAGGGAAATGGCAAGGGTTAGCGGCCCACATCTGTCAGATGAGATAACGGTCCAGAAGCAGCTCACGAGGCTCCGGGCCGTTATCTCTGTGTGAGGATGAAAGGGATGAGTAAGGGGAAAGGACTGAATAGGGGCTGGCGATCACTGGATGTGAGGCCCAGTCCCAAGGGCAGTACCACCACTGATATCGACAGCACAGGAAGCAGAGATACTCCGCTCTTCATGGGAGAAAGATTTTGAATGTAGCTGAGAAATAGGAACTTGGAGCCGGGCATGGTGGCACACACCTATAATCCTAGAACTTGGGAGGCTGAGACAGGAGGATTGCAGATTCGAGGACAGCCTCAGCAACTTGGTGAGGCACTCAGCAAAGTAGAGACTGTTTCAAAATAAAAATAAAAAGGGCTTGGTTGCTCCTGGGTTCAATCCCCAATTCCGAGAGAGAAAGAGAGAGAGAAAGAAAGAAAGATGAACTTGAGGTGACAGCAGGAAATTCTAGAGGCATTTTCCTTGTGTGAAGTTAAGGGACAAGAGTCAAAATGGAAAATGCAAATGGAGAGCTCATAACAGGCCATATTTGAGCACCTGACATGGCGGCTCTCTCCAGGTGTGTCTCTCCGGTGTGTCCTGCAGCTCAGTCTCTGGCCCAGTCCTTCCCCTTCCCCATCTCCGTCCAGAGAAGGCTGCAGCGGCTCGGTCAGCCTCGGTGTCTGGGTCACATCTGGTCCGACTGCTTTGCAGAGACACCTAAAGCATAGCTGGTGCCACGTCTGCATTGACGAGAGGATGGGACAGCGGTTATGAATGCAGACATTTAAAGAGGGGAAGGCCGCACACGATCACCTCATCCCCGCTGTCTTTGCACGCTGCCTTCACGTCGTCCCGAATGCTTGTGCCCGTGTTCTGCCTCGGTGCCACCTGTGCCATTGGTGCTTGCTCTTATTACTTCTATGGAACACTCCAGGAAGCTGGCCTGCGGTGGCCGCCTCTGAAGAGGGGAGCTGGGGATGGAGGGCCAGGCGACGGAGGAGTCGCGTTTCCCCAGTGTTCCTTGATACTATTTGACTCCTCTACTGTGCTCGCAGGTCATCTTTTCCTCAAGGGAAAAGTTTAAATGTGCCACCATTCACCAAGTGCTCATGATAGGCCAGGAACTCTGCTAAGCACTTTACAGAATAAGAGTTCACATGCCTTGTTATTTGTCACATATCAACTTGTAAAGACTCTCGACAGCCCTGGGAGGTCAGCGCTGTCATCAACTCCACTTCAATAATAGGTCCTGCGGTGCAGGAGTGTCCTCCCACAGTCCCACGACTGCTCAGGACCAGTGGCTCCGTGTCGCTACAATGCCAGAACTCTAGATGGCTCATTTGTCCTGACTATAGGTAGAGCCAGGGCCTAGAAAGACTCGGATGCCTGTCCAGCAGCACACGGAAATGACGGGCACAGGGACTCAAACGCAGAGCTCTCTGACCCGTCCTCAAGAGCTGCGCACACTCCGCTTCCTTCCTCTGCTCCGTGCCTCATTCGGATCTCAGCTCTTCTCCCTTGACACCGCTGTAATGCTCTTTAAATTACTTTTCTACGTTATTATTGCAATGACCATTCAGGGTTTATTAAACCCTAAACTTATGCCAGGTAGTCTTCTAAGTGCATTATGACCGTTAAATAATTTCACTTCAATAGTGACCTTATAAAAGCTTGCAGAGCCCCAAGTTCATTCATGCACACGCCACTAAGAAGTGCAGAGCCCAGACACAGCCGGATTGTCTGGCCCACAGCTGGTTTCCCGTCACCGCCATGCTGCGCCACCTGTGCTATCGCTGCTGTCGGATATTCTGGCTATTTTTTTGTTAATTTTTGCTGTTTTAAATAACACTGCAGTGGGTATCCTTAAGTGTGTAGTATTTTTATCATTTCTGTTTCTGCTGAAACCTTTCCTTCGGCCCATTTCCTAGGAGTGGCATGCTTGAGACAAAGGTGTGAACGTGCCTGGCTCCTTCTCCCCTTTGCACAGATGGGACGTTCGTTCGCACTCAGTACCAGTCTTCCCCTCCTGAGGTTCGAGGCGGGGGTCTCACTTTTACACTATGAACAAAGGAAGGGTAGAGTTCAATCCGCGTCCCGCTGCCTTCTGGCCCACGCCCGAGTGGATGTGCGCATGGTTCTACTTCCACAGTCCGTTGTGGTGTCTGCTGGTCCTGCTGGAGCTAACACGCCTGATTTCCCCCTTGCTTTTAGGGAAAGGGAGTACCCGATCTGAACACAAGACTTCTAGTCAAGAAGCTGTGGGACTCCTTTCACATCCCTGTTCTCACGCTGGTAGACGCTGATCCTCATGGTATTTATCCTGGGACTACGCGGAACAGTAGCCATAACTAAATCATATTTGTAATGTGTGTGTGTGTTGTGTGTGTGTGTATGTGTGTGTGTGTGTGCGTGTGTGTGTGGTTCTGGGGATTGAACCCAGGGACATTCCTCCTCTGAGCTACACCCCCAGCCCTATTTTATTCTTTTATTTTGAAACAGGATCTAAGTTGCGGAGGGCCTCACTAAGTGGCTGAGGCTGGCCACAAATCTGCGATCCTCCTGTCTCAGCCTCCCTAGTACTGGGATGACAGGTGTGTGCCACCATGCCCGGATTGTAGTTATATTTTTATGCTCTTTGAAGATTTTCATAAAGTATTTTAAAAGAATGTGATTCAGCCGGGTGTAGCGGCGCACACCTGCCATCCCAATACTTGGGAGGCTGAGATTGGAGGATCACAGGTTCGCAGCCAGCCTCGGCAACTTAGGGAGGCCCTCGGCAACTTAGTGAAACCCTGTTTCAAAATAAAGAATAAAAAAATACGGCGGGGGGTGTAGCTCAGAGGTAGAATGCCCCTGGGTTCAATCCCAGTACCACAAAAAAATAAAGAATGTGATTCAATTAAAATTGACTGCTCTAATCATTTAAGACAACTTATGGTTATTTTTGCCATACTAAACTGAGAACCACAAATTTTTCATTGGTAGTGTTCATAAAAGTAAAAACTGAAGATGTTAGATACAATTTGGGTGCAAATTATCTGACCTATGTTATATGAGACTAATTTTAAAGTGAACTTTCTTTTAACAGGCATAGAAATAATGTGCATCTATAAGTATGGCTCTATGGTGAGTATCCAAAAGCAGTTTTCCTTTTCCCGCCACGCAGACATTTTATATCCATTGGAATGATTTCTGCACTTTATCACCCCCCAGCAAGTTGGATAGGTTAATCTTGTTGCTTTCCCTAGAGAATACGAGCCATCCTGCATAGAATAGTAACACTTTCTTTTTCATCTTTGCTAATGTGAACCCCAGAATGTTCTAGGGGAGCTAGTGTCCTGTGCTAGAACCAGTCTTTCCTTCAGTGGCTGTGAGTCGGGCCTCCAGCAAGACCAGCGCTGCGGCCAGAGGCATTATCTCACTGCGTCTTCCAACCTACTCGAGTAACTACTCAAGGTCCCAGGGTAACATCAGGGTCTGATCGCCAAATATACTCTAAATATTATCCATGGCCTTGAGTTCCAACTTTGATTGCTTTTCTCCCACCATAAGGAAAAGGGAAAACACCACCAAATTTCACCGGTACAGTCTGCAACAACCACACATCAGTGGTTCTCAAAGTGCGGCCTCGGGCCAGCAGCAGCAGCAGCAGCAGCACCTGAGAATGTGCAAATCTCAGTCCCCCCAAGCCTATCGCCCCTGAATTGCCAAGTGTTCTGATGCCTGGCCACGTTCATGGCAGATGAAAGGAGGTAGAGCGGGGCAAGACATAGAATCATACACAGTAATGGATGCAGGTCGGGAGGTTCATTTGTAGTTTTGCATCATAAAAATCAATACAGAGGTACACACTTGTAATCCCAGTACTTGGGAGGCTGAGACCGGAGGATCCAGGTTCTTGGCCAGCCTCAGCTACTTAGGCCCTCCGCAACTTAGTGAGACCCTGTTTCAAAATGAATAAAAATAGGGCTGAGGGTGTGGCCCAGAGGTAGAATGCCCCTGGGTTCAATCCCTGGTACCACAAAAAATAAACAAACAAAAAATCAATATAGAAATACTACAGAGTAGTTCAACACCTTCTCATGTTTAGTAAAGAATTTGGCTGCAAAATCAAGTATGCTAGTTTTCTGAAAGTTAGCCTCACCTAATATACTTTGTGTGTGTGTGTGTGTGGTGCCTCACCTAATATACTTTGTGTGTGTGTGTGTGTGGTACCTCACCTAATATACTTTGTGTGTGTGTGTGTGTGTGTGTGGTACTGGGGATTGAACCCAGGGGCATTCTATCTCTGAGCTAAACCCCCAGCCCTATTTTATTTTTTATTTTGAAACAAGGTCTCACTGAGTTAAGGAGAACCTCACTAAGTTGCTGAGGCTGGCCTTGAACCTGCGATCCTCCTGTCTCAGCCTCCCAAGCACTGGGATTATAGGTGTGCACCACCACACCCAGCTACACCTAATATACTTTTGCTCTTCATTTCAGTCAATGTCGTTTGAAGCCCATAACCTGACCGTTCCAGCTGTGAGATGGCTTGGTCTCCTCCCTTCTGATATTAAGAGGTTAGATGGTCTAGCAGAGCTAGGGCGTTTAAAATGATGATTCATTGTGATATGTCGCAATAGGCCTGAAAAGTCACTACAAGGAAAAGCTCTTCATTTTTAAAATTTATTGTAATGTCCACTGTGATCGGGATCATGTAATTATAAATTAAACTCATCAGTGTTTCTATTCTACTACTAAAATACTTAACGAATGAATTTAATTGCACTTTCAGCTTGCTACATTAAAAAAGTGGTTTTTTTTACTTTTATGGTTAACACATTTTGTAAATTTTTTTAATTTAAAAGCATAATACATAGAATCTAATTAAATGACAATCATTGACAATATCATTTGCCATGTGAATCAATTTTATCATACATTTAAATTTTTAACTTCACTTAAAATCTCATTTTAGGATTATTTAAAGTTTGGGAACCCCAAATATGGCAAGTTCTTTATAGAAAAAAATCATTAAGTAACAAGAGAAAAATTATGTACAGTTAAGCAGCTTTGAGTTTGTAGATTACCTTCTGTGTATAGCCCTAACTTTTTCACAAAGATGTGTTCATACTGTTACTCATTTTGTAATATTTTTTCCCACACAGAGCAATGTGATCACTTTTCCATATCAATAAATACATTTCTCTTGTATGATCATTTTAATGTCTCCTGCTACCAAATTCCAATTCTCGATGTGCTGGTGTTGATTTAGCCAATCCCTCATTGCTAGACATTTAGATAGTTTCCAAATCTCTGTTCTGATAGTGTGTTGATGGAGCCTCTTGTAACTAAATCTTTACCTGAATCTTTAATTAGTCCCTGAGGCTGAATTCCAGAAGAATTGGTGGGTCAAATAGTGTACACATTTTTAAGACTTTGACTGCCTTCTGGTTAGGGTAATCGTTTTGCTTTTCCTGGAGAATAAGAGCCACCCTGTCCCTTGGTATAGAATAGTAACACTTTAAAAAAAAACTCTGCTAATGTGATATTTGGAAACGTCTCTTCCTGTTCTACTTGGACAGTGAGAATGCAGGAAAACGTGCTTACTGGATTTCTTTAAGCACTGAACATGCTTGGCAGCAGTTGCTTCTTTCCTCAGTATGGAATGTGAACAGTTTGGGGCGTTTAGCAACTTCTTACAAAATGAGAGCACACGAAGAAACATTTCACTTATTTTTATTTTTGAGCATTCGTAGCCAGTAAATTAAGGTTTTGTTCACTGTAGTGGATGTGTCGTGGTCCGAATGCCTTGGGGGTCCTCTATTTATATGAAGACCGTTTCTAACCAAATGTGGGACGAATGATCTGATACCTTTTAAGTTAGAGGGCTTGGAGAAACTCTAGTTGCATCTCATCATTCCATGAGTGCTCTCAGAACTGCTCCAAATATGTATAAGATCAAAGGAAGAGCTGTGTGGTAGCGACCCAAACACGCTCCGAGGGAAACGCTGGGGCCTCCTTTTCAATCAAATTGTCACCCTGTGTAGGGGCTGCCACTGGAAAATGGTCATAATTATGGGGACATTGAAAAAGACTGAAACTAGAGCTCTCTTGGGAAATCTGGGATTTGTGACTTCAAAAAGTAGATTACACCATAAATCCCAGGCCTCTCATGTTCTATTTTTAAAGCACATACCAAGATAAAATTGCATTCAGCTTTTTTCAAATTGAAAACTAGATAGATGAGTGTATGTGTGTGTGTGCACACAAGTGGAAATTGGAAGACATCAGTACATGGTTCAGAATCCTCAATGAATTACAGAGATTTAGGCGCCTAGTAGGATGTGAGGTTCCTTGGTGAAGCTGGGCCCCTTGCCAGGCCTGGTGGAGCTCCCAGTCCCCATTGGGAGGCTCTGGGAGGCTTGACCACCTGCCTCCTCCAGCTGCCTTGGTGGCCAAATACATCAGAGCTATAGGCATTCGCTCAATAACCTATGTCTGCCTTCCTGTCCTCGTCCCCTGAGTGTGATAAGAAACAAATAAAAACTTAGAATCTCTAGCCAGACATGGTGGTGCACGCTTGTAATCCCAGTACTTGAGAGGTTGAGACTGGAAGATCCGAGTTCGTGGCTAGCCTCAGCTACTTAGTGAGGCCTTCCACAACTTAGTGAGACCCTGTTTCAAAATAAAGAATAAAAAATAGGTCTGGGGGTGTAGCTCGGAGGTAGAATGACTCTGGGTTCAATCCCCAGTACCATACACACACACACAAAAAAAACTTAGAATCTCTTTACTGTGGAAACACAGACTGGTCTAGGATATGACACGTCTCCCATATCTTGGATTTGATGAGTTTTCTTATCTATTATTCTAAATTTCTTGAAACAGTACAATAAATACAGGTAAAATATATGTGTATGGGAACACATTGTTTTTTCTGATTTTCTTCCTCTGTTTTTCCAGGTTAAATATTCCTAGAGATAGTTTGATTCCACTGACAAAACGGGACCAGATGAAACTTGACAGTATCCTGAAGAGACCTTATGTTACCTGCCAACCGCTGTGGAGAAAAGAAGTACATGATGTTTCTTTTTAAATTCAAGTGTTGTATGAAGTTTAATTGCCTTTTTACTTTAGTGGTGACTATTCACATAATATTTTGACACTATCATTGAAATTTTATACAACCAACAATGAATGCTGTGGGGTTTGGCAGTAAGTAGGTACTGAAATCGAATCATACGAATGCTACTACACGAGATCAGCCAGGCGCAGCTGGTATTTTTATCCTTATCATAGTTATTTACCCTTTGTAGATAGCCTATCTTAGTTTACAGGACAAAAGAAGAAGAAAATAAATCATGAAAGGCCCAGACCATTCCTTGTTACTGAAGGCATCTATACTGAGCATGTTCACCTCCAATATTTTCACCTGCTGCAGCTCTAGACCCTAAAGACTACGTACTGCCTGCGGTTCTAGACAAGTCTAGACTGATTCGTTTGTTGAATTGACAGAGCTGCCGCAAAGAACTCTGGGCTGACGATATTTTCCCTCTTATTGGCAGATGGAAATGATGGCAGATTCTAAAATGAAGGCAGAAATCCAAGCTTTGACCTTCCTGTCATCGGACTACCTTTCCAGAGTGTACTTACCCAACAAATTAAAATTTGGAGGATGGATATAAAAGTATATTGGAAGAACGTGACATTGCATTGTGATTGGTAAATACTGTTGCAGAAAGAATATATATTCTTAATTCTGTAAAGATAAATAAAAGAATTTCCATTAATTATACATTTTGTCAAAACAAATGCTATACTAATTTTCTTTAGAAGGTTTTATTTTATCCTCTGTAGAGACTGATTTCTAGCCTATGTTCTGAAGTAAATTGTAAAAGAATATATTTGATTTTGACTTTTAAATTTTATTTGAAAAAATAATGTTTTACATGTCATAAAAGTCTACAAGATATTTTATTTACCTTCTACAATATAACTAAAGTAAGCACGAGATATTTTGTTGGTACAAATAATAATCTAAATTTGAAATGTTGCAAAAGAATTATAGTGTCTGGTAGTTTCTTCTAAACATTCTCGTCTGCCCTCATGTGTAGGGATCTTGACCCATTAATTCACTTGTAATGCTAGTAACACTTATGAATAAACATTTGTGTTCAAGTAGTCTTCTGTGCTTTGCTTTACTTTGTTTTGAGCATACTTTTTATTGGTAATACTATTTATTTGAAAATTTTTCTCCAGGTGTTATGCATTATTGCCCAAATTCAAGCACCCGGGCTCTTCTTCAGTCTAGGTCTATAAAACAAAGAACTTCTCCAGTTTGAAGATTCCTAGAAGACCCAAATTTTAATACAGTGCTTCTCCGACAGTAACGATGAGATTTTCCCCTTATAAACTTACCTTAATTTTGATAGAGATGATCTTTGTGATTGTTTTCTGTACTTTCAAGTAAATCTTTAATTGCACTGGAAGTTTCTAGTAATTGTAAGCAAGGCTATATTTTTAGAATACAGAAATTTGGGGCTTGTTTGTAAAGATAAATGGTAATAATACTAATAGACACCATGTTTGAGACTTACATGTACCAAGCACTGCACATACATGACCTCATTCTCTCAAGAGCCTGAAATTACTCAGTAATTACACCGTAGTTCACAGGTGACAACACTGAAGATGTTACTTATCCAAAGCCACAGTACTACTAGGGGACAACAATCCTACCTTCTGAAGAGCAGGGCCAGCTACAGAAGACACAGGTCCAGCACAAAATATAGATGGGGTGCCTTGTTCAAAAGTTAAGAATTCCAAGATGACAGCAGCCCAGCAGAGAATAGAGTTCAACCAAGGACAGGGCCCTCTGCAGCCCGGGGTCCTGTGCGCCTGCGCAGGCTGCATGCCCAGGAGATTGGCCCTGCCGGAGAGGTCGGAGTAAGGAATCAATAAGGTGATATAGTCAAACTAAGATAAAATACTTAGATAGCACGTCTTATGCGCTAGGTATTTTTCTATGTGCTTTGCAAAAAAAAATAATTTCATCTTCACACTCTTGGGAGCTAGGTACTTTTATTAGCACCCCCATTTTATAAATGAAAAAATAAAGGTACAGAAAGGCTAAATAACTTTCCCAAGGTCATATGATGGGGCAGTGGCAGCTGGACTTCCACCCAAGAGTCTAGGTACCATTCCACTGGTACATAGAAGGCACTTCACAGGGGCCTGGCACGCACACCCCAGGGGATGGTTGGTGATTCTTAGTGTTGGCTACATGCCAAATCAAGGCCCACCCCCCGTGCCTGTAACATTAACAAATGTGGATGGTATATTCCCTGGACACACGGATATCAAACGTTTCATTTTAACAATGACCTGGTAAGCTGTTGATTTGACTTACTAGTAAGACTATTAAAAATTTTTAAACTTTTTTTTTGCGGTACTGGGGATTGAACCCAGGGTCATTCTACGTCTGAGCTGCACCCCCATCCCTGTTTAATTCTTTATTTTGAAACAGGGTCTCACTGAGTTGCGGAGGGCCTCACTAAGTAGCTGAGGCTGGCCGCAAACCTGCAATCCTCCTGTCTCAGCCTCCCAAGTACTGGGATTACAAGCGTGCGCCACCACACCCAGTTTTTTTTAAACTTTATACATTACAAAGTTTTTCTTTGACTTTGTACCATACTTAATCCTTTAACATGTAACAACATCACTGAACTTTGACAAGTTTTGTAAACGAGGAAAGTACTAAGTTAGAAATATGTTTAACCCACAAAACATCTAGGTTAGGATTTACTGTCCAAACTAGAAAGGGATGACAGATCTATAGTAGTCATTAACATTTGAAAATAAAATTGAAAATGGCTTGGAGATACATTCAGTTCAGATAACTAAATGTTCTCAAGTTTTTTTTATTGGAAATTTACTTGACACAAATTTTAATTACTTGGGAAATGAAAAGGGATAGAGAAAAACACGTGATAGTTTGTCTTTACTACCTATTTTTATTGGATGCAGATGAAAAAGTAATGCTAGTAGCTATTTGGGAACCGTTTAGAATTTTAATTCATAAGATTTTCAAAAAGTTTACTATAAAATAGACAGCAATTTAAAGTGGCAACAGACAACAGATCTCCCCTTCACCATCATCCCCTGTATTTTGAATATTTCCATAATTTTAATCTAGGAATCTGTTTATATTTAAAGTGAGCAGAAAACCATTACAACAAAAAGATGTCAGACTCTTGGGTTTTTCCCCCCTTTGAGGGCTCATAATGACCCTCATAAAATAAAAGCTGCCTGTAATATTTAAATGGACATTTACCTGTCATCATTGGTGAGGCTGCGTGATTTCAGAAGTCATGATTTCATTTTTAAAAAAGTAGTGCACTTTGTACAAAAATAGGCAAAACATTTCAGGATTTATGGCTTCTTTCATTAATGTCTCTCAGTTGAACTGTGTGATGTAGATGTGCAGTGCTTACTGAGAAGAACAGATGCTTTCAAAACGAACCCGCACGTACATAGGCACTAAAAGTATTTTCAATGGAATGCTTTTGTAGTCAAATATTGAGCAACACTACCTTCTGATTGCTAAGTGGACTTCTGTTCATTATTCGAGAGCTGCAGTGCAAGAGAATCCTGTAAAACAGGCCAAGGTCGCCCTCTGCTGGCTGAAGCTCACTATTTTCTCAAAGCCTTTTACTATTTAGGGTAGAAATTTCTGTAAAATATTTTCAAGTCTATGTGTGTGTGTGTGGAGGGGTACTGGGTATTGAACCCAGGGACATTCTACCTCCGAGCACTATTTTACCCCCAACACTATTTTATTTATAGTTTGAAACGGTCTTGCTGGGTTGATGAGTCTCACTACTTGCTCAGGCTGCCCTCAAACCTGCGATCCTCGTGTCTCAGCCTCCCAAGTACTGAGATTACAAGCGTGCACTACTACGCCCAGCATTCAAGTCATTTTTTTAAAGGAATGGTGTGGAAGAGTCTGGAATACACACACACACACACACACACACACACACACACACGAGGTTGGGAAAGCCACAAGGATTTCTATGTAAGTACTTTTTGACAGGAATCTGATTGGGATGTCCCAGTTTTCTGTCAAGTTACACTCAATGTGCGCACTTTGTTTTATTTTATTTTTGTGTGTGTGTGTCACTGGGGATTGAAGCCAGGGGCATTCTGCCTCTGAGCTACACCCCCAGTCCTATTTTATTTTTTATTTTGAAACAGGGTCTCACTAAGTTGCAGAGGGCCATGTTTAGGCCGAGGCCTGGTCTTCAACCTGCAAGTCCTCCTGTCTCAGCCTCCCAAGTACAAGCATGCGCCACCACACCCGGCTCCTGAATCTGTACTTATAACAAGACCTCACAGATCCTAAAGCTTTCTGAGGAGGTCAAGGCATGCAGAACATACCAAGGAGAACCCATGTATGTGCAGCAACCTAAAGAGCTCCCTTCCTATTCTCTCTCCCTCCCTCCCTCCCTCCCTCCCTTCCTCCCTCCCTCCCTTTCTCTCTTTCCTTCAGATGCTATATTTAGAGTGAGAATGTGTGCAAGTCATAACATCCCCTTCTTGAAAAGTAAAGTGGGTCACTGTTTTGGACTGAACTACTGCACTGTGCCCCAGCACACCAGACTAAAAATCAAAACTGGAGTCACTGTTTACTAAAGTGCCAACCTGAGACTTAAGTGGTTACCTGACCTTCCAAAAAAATCAAACAAATTGAGATAACAGCAAGTTTCCAAACGGGCCAGTTTGAATTGGCATGATAATGGAACTCCCTCTTCTTTAATCTTTACAAAAAAGTAACCTGATGTTAACCCATGAGTTATTTCTCTATTGGTCTGTGTCTGTTTCCGCTTTTCAAGGAAAGTAACAAGGAAAGCTTTTTTGTTCTTTGTTTTTTGCCATCCAGCCTTTCTGTCTCCAAAACCATCCTCTATTACTGGTTCTAGGATCTTTACCTAAATGTGTCATAATTTTGTCTTTTTAAAAAAATTTTTTGGTGATACTGGAGATTGAACCCAGGGGCATTCCACCTCTAAGCTACACCCCCAACCCTTTTTTTATTTTTGAAACGGGGTCTCAATAGGTTGATGAGAGACTCTCTACTTGCTGAGGCTGTCCTCGAACCTGCGATTCTCCTGTCTCAGCCTCCCAAGTACTGGGATTACAGGCGTGCACCACCACGCCCGGTTAATTTTGTCTTTTGACGCCCTTAACATTTCTACGGAATGTTATGTGTAGCGAGCGTCTTTGGCGTGTTATTTTTTTCACCCTAATGAAGAACAGCCCTGGAGGTTGGGCAACATTATCCCCAGCACGCCGCGGGAAACTGAGGCACCAACAACCCCGGGGAGCCTCGGGACGCCCCAGGCGGCAAACGGAGAGGCAGCTTCTCCGAGGACGGCCTTGAACTTGAACTGAAAATAATCAGATTTTTTTAAAGATGTTCAAACACAACAAATACGGTAATTAATTCACCAGCCAAACCAGCTAACTACCTTCCACTACTAGCTCGGGTTGCGGATTTACAAACGCGGTTACTTGGCAACCCGCAGCGGCGACAGCAACTTTCCACCAATACGCGAACTGCTGGCATAAGGACTTCCTCTTGACGTCAATAGCCCTTGTGCGCATGTCCAATCGCCCTGCGGAAGGAAGAACCTTTTTCATCGAGGCCTTCCGGGCGACACCGGAAGTGACTCCCGGGGCGCATGCGCCGTGCTTCCGCGGTAATTGGGGCACTTTCTACCTGCGGCTCCGGGAAACCCGGGCTCTCGGGACTGGTGTCCGCGCCACCTCGTCCTCTTCTCTTCCGCGCCAGAGCAGGTTTGCAGGACCCCGAGTCCCTCCCGCTTCCCGTCGCCGGCCTCCCGCCGCGGCGCATCCCCCAGGTAGGCACCATGCCGCCGAGTCCCCTGCTCCCGCCGCCATAGCGGAGGCCGGGGCCCCGTGGAGCGCGCCTGGCTGCGAGACGCAGGGGCGTGAGCGGCTGTTGGCCGAGCTTCGTTAGAGGTCCTGGGAGCGAGGCCAGGCGGGAAGGGGTAGCGAGGGCCACCCAGGGCCTAATCTCATCGTTTTCCTTGTGGGGAAACTGAGGTCCCGGGAAGGGTCACCCTGACAATGATTCCCAGGTACGTGTCACCTCGGAGATTCCTTTCCTATCTAGTCTTCTGCAGAAGGGCATCCTCTCTTAGCAGATTCCTTCGTCTCTCTTAACCACGCTCAGATTTTTTTTTTTTGTCTTCCCCCGCCACGTATTTCTTGTATACGTGTGTGTGCGCACACACACACTTCCCCAGGCAGGACTTGATTGAACCCCGTGATGTGGGACCGAGTGTATGTTGAGGGAAGAATCCAGACACGGCCCTGCCCTCTGGGAGCGAGCGTTCTGGTGGGGAAGAGATTAATCGTAAACAAGAAATTGTAGATCGTTACCCGTGCTATGAAGAAAGCACGGGGATGTGTGGGTATGTTAAATTAGGCAGGGACGCCTGTGTGAGGAGGTGAACAGTTTGACAGCTTTATGAAAGTGTGGCGTACAGAACATGAAGTTCATCTCGTGAAGGTGTACATTGTGATGAGTTGGGGAAGTTTTATACGGTTGTGTAAACGTCACTGCAGTGCAGTTTTAGAACATTTGCATCGTTTCCAAAAAGTTCTGAGATCACTTTTGAACTGGGATCTAAAGATTCAAAAGAAGGTAGCTGGGGAGTTGGGAGAGGGGTGGGTCAGTCACCTAGGACTGAATGAACAGGCCAGAGGAATGGCCAAGGCAGGGAGGAGCCCCTGCGTTCAGGGCAGAAGCCCAGAGAGAGAGGAGGAAATCTGCAGGCTCCCAGGTACCCTTGCTTTCTGAACTTCTTGGGGCTTCCCATGTTCTTGGGGGCACAACTTGTGGTCTGCACCAGCTGATTCGTCCTTGAATGGGTCCTGTAAACTCATCACTAATGGTACCTTGAGGGTTGGAGAGGGGCAGTGGAACAGAAATAGTGTATATTAAAAATCTATTGGCCAGGCATGGTGGTGCACACCTGTAATCCCAGTACCTGGAAGGCTGAGACAGGAGGATCGCACGTTCAAGACCAGCCTCAGAAACTTAGCAAGACTCGCAGCAGCCTAGCAAGACCCTGTTTCCAAACAAAAAATAATTAAAAAGTGCTGAGGGTGTAGCTTGGAGATAGAATGCCCCTAGGTTCAATCTCCAGTACCTCCCCCAAAAAAGAATCTATTGTATTTTAGGCACTGTGTGCATAACCGTTATTTAGTTCTCATAACTGTGAAGTAGACTGTAGTGTCTCTGTTTTGCAGATGGGAAAGTCAAAGCTAAATGACGCTCCCAGAGCCGTGTGGGGTTCCTGGACTCCGGCTCAGAAGCCTGGTTTTCCTTTGCTTTGCTCGCTCATGCAGTTGATTGGTGTTTCAAGTGCAGCCTACATTTGAGGGCAGAGATACGGTTGGCAAGCACCGTTTCCTCTCACAAAATCTCTGAAATATTAATGTGCTCAGAGCTATGGCCCTGACCTCTGTGTCTGCACTTTATTTTTCGTTCAGCCAGGGAAACTCAGATGCCTTCCCCAAATGCCTTGCAGCTTCTCCATTCTTTGTTGTCCTGTTGAGGATGTTATCCTCATTAGCAGCCATGTCACTCAGCTGTTAGGCTCCTTTTGGAGTGGTGACTGACAGGGTAGATGTTTGCTAACCAGTGACAGAATTGGAAATGTGGTGTCAGCATGTGGGAGCTGTTGGGGAATTACGGTGCATGGACTTTCTCCTTGAAAGGAAAAACAAGGGAAAGTTGTTTATTGTATCCACTATGTGCCAGACACTCTTTCTATATAATATTTATTCCTCAGAGCAATGCTGGAGAATGTACAGTTCTCTGTTTGCAGAGCAGGAAAGTAAGGCCTAGTGACATTAGGGTTCTGGCTTTGGTGAGTGGCAAAGGTCTGGATCATATTCTTTTTTTTTTTTTTTTTTTTTTTTTGGTGGTACTAGGGATTGAACCCAGGGGCATTCTACCTCTGAGCCACACCCCCAGTCCTATTTTATTTTTTATTTTGAAACAGGGTCTCGCTAAGTTGCAGAAGGCCTTACTAATTTGCAAAGCTGGCGGCCAACCTGCAATCCTCCTGTCTCAGTCTCCCAAATTCTGGGATTATAGGAGCATGCCTCCATGCCCAGCTCCGTTTGTACTGATGGGCCTGCTAGTTAGCCCTGGGGGAAAAACTCAGTGGAGATTTCTGGCTGGATAAAAGTCCAAAACAATGTCAGAGCCAGGCATGGTGGCATACACTTGTCATCCCAGTGCTTGGGAGGCTGAGACTGGAGGATCACAGGTTCAAGGCCAGCCTCAGCGAGTAGTGAGACTCTCATTAACCTAGTGAGACCCTGTTTCAAAATAAAAATAAAATAGGGCTCATAGTAGAATACCCCTGCATTCAATCCCCAGTAACAACAACAAAAAAAATCATAATGCCAGGCCTTTTGGTACTCAAGCAGACCAAAAATCCTAAAAAAAAATTGTTCAGTTCCTGCTTGGACTATATGTTTTTCTAGCTTACTTTATACAGAGAAGTAGACCTGAAGCCGGGTGTGGTGGTGCATGCTTGTAATCCCAGTACTTGGGAGGCTGAGACAGGAGAATCACGGGTTGGCAGATAGCCTCAGCTACTTAAGTGAGGCCTCCGCAACTTAGTGAGACCCTGTTTCAAAATAAAGAATAAAAAACTAGGGCTGGAGGTGTAGCTCGGAGGCAGAATGCCCCGTTCCATCCCCAGTACTGCAAAAAAAAAAAAAGAATTAAGAAAGTGATTTCCCACTAGGTGGAAATCTTAAAAAGAAAAAACCTTCTGTCTTTTTTACTACTGTGTATTCTTGGTATATAGCATGATGTCTATGTAAAGAATGAGCAAATTTACTTCCTAGCGAATTTATTTCCTGGTGACTAAAAACTACTATGCTGTAATGTGGCAGTATAGGCTCATTCGTGGTGGCAAATGTATCATACTAGTATCAGGTATTAAAAATAGAGGAAACTGAGCCAGGCGTGATGGTGCACACCTGTAATCCCAGCACTTCGGAGGCTGAGACAGGAGGATCACAGGTTTGAGGACAGCCTCAGCAGCTAGTGAGACTCATCAACCTAGTGAGACCCTGTTTCAAAATAAAAATTAAAAAAATAGGGCTGGGGTGTAGCTCAGAGGTAGAATGCCTTTGGGTTCAATCCCCAGTAACACACACACACAAAAAAAAGTAAGAAAGAAAAATAGGGGAAACTGGATCTGGAGTGTATGGGAATTCTCCTGTCTTTACAATTTTTTGTAAATCTGAAACTTCTAAAATAGAAAGTTTAGCTGGTCTAAGTAGCTCATGCCTGTAATCCCAGTCACAGGCTCAAGGCCAGTCTAGGCAACTTAGCAAGACCCTGTTTCAAAATAAAAATTAAACCAGGCGTGGTGATACACGCCTATAATCCCAGTACTTGGGAGGCTGAGACAGGAGGATCACAGGTTCAAGGCCAACCTCAGCAACTTAGCGAGACTTTCAGCAACTTAGTGAAACCCTGTTTCCAAATTAAAAAAAAAAAAAAACAGGGCTGGGGGTGTAGCCTAGAGGTAGAAGGCCCCTGGGTCCAATCCCCAGTACCACGCACACAAAAATAAATAAAAATTACAAAAGGGCTGGGGTGTAGCTCAGAGGTTCAGTCCCCAGCACCCCCCCACACGGGTTTATTATTGAAAGCACTCTGCGTTTTGCATTCTCAGATCTCTTCTGAAGAGAGAAGCCTGGCGTTGAGCCACTTAGAGAATTCCCCTTCTGTGACCCATTTACTTTATATTGCCTCTTAATGGTAATTTTTGCTTAAGAGTGAACTGAACTTAACATTTTCCACTTTACTTTCTAGATCCAAAATGAGTCTGTTTGGAACCACCTCGGGCTTTGGCACCGGGGGGACCAGCATGTTTGGCAGCACAACCACAGACAATCACAACCCTATGAAGGTACCACGTGAAGCCTCCAGGGGCCTCCTCAGTACAGCGGGAGAAGCAGAGGTGGCTTGGGGGTGTCCGCTGGTGACAGCTCTGGGACTTTGTGTAGCCCGACGTTCCCAAACCTTGGGGCATAGAAGTGTCTGTCTCTGGCCTGGGGTCCCATTCCTCCTGACGAGTGAGAAACAGACCCCAGCCCCTCCCCGGAAGCGTGATGGGGATAACTGTGATAAAGCACTCACAGCAAGAGGGACTGGCGGGCCGCCCTGTGGAGTAGAGGCCGAGTGCTGCTCGAGTCGCAGCAGAGCTGGCACTGCCCCGGCGTGTGCATGACCCCTGTGGGATCCGAGCAAGGAAGGGTCTGAGTCAGTTCATGAAGGAGAGTCCATCATGAGAAATCTAGGGAGAAAGACGGCAGTTTTGTCGGCATGGTGATGCATGCGTTTTAACATTGACCTTCTCTCCCCAGGATATCGAAGTGACGTCTTCTCCTGACGATAGCATCGGTTGTCTGTCTTTCAGCCCACCGACCTTGCCGGGGAACTTTCTTATTGCAGGATCATGGGCTAATGATGTGAGTGCTGCTTAAATGCTTCTCCTGCGAATCGTGTCTCTGGGCAAGTGCAGCTTTCCCTTTGGCTTCAAGAAAGCAGTTTAGAGCCGGGTGTGGTGGTGCACACTTGTAATCCCAGTACATGGGAGGCTGAGACAGGAGGATCGCAGGTTCGAGGACAGCCTCAGCTAGTAGACTCTCAGCAACCTAGTGAGATCCTGTTTCAAAATAAAAATAAAATAGGGCTGAGGGCATAACTCAGAGGAGGAATGCCCCCAGGTTCAATCCCCAGTACCACCAAAAAAAAAAGCAATTTAGAGGCTGTGAGCACTTCTGCCTGGAGACATCACAGACTCAGGCATTGCTCAGAAATTCCCGTTCTACCCCAGTGTATTAGAGCAGATTCCCAAGCCAAATGTGTTGTCGCTGCGAGGGAACATTACTGTGATGATGTGCACAAATATCCTTTTTTGGCATCCTGAAAGTGTTCTTCAGGCATATGTTCAACTCTTTTGATTGTAGATAATAGTGCCAATCCTATTAGGCATTATAATTACCCATTATGTACAGAGGAAAAGAGATAAAAACTAAGCACAGGATGTGAAGCACCTCACAAGAGGAGCACACAAACCATTTGAGAACACTTGTCACCAGGAAGAGACATGTTTACATTCCATCGAAGTAACAAAATAAAAAGCTTGAAAGAATAATAGTACCAGTGATGGTGAGCTCAGGCATATGTGTACGGCCGGTATGTATGTGAATTATGCGAGTTGGAACTGTTCTTCTGGAGAGCAATTGCAAATATTTATCAGAAATCCTTACGTTTAAGCCGGGTGTGGTGGTGCACGCTTGTAATCCCAGTACTTGGGAGGCTGAGACCGGAGGATCCGGGTTCGCGGCTAGCCTCAGCTACTTAGTGAGGCCCTCTGCAACTTTGTGAGACCTGGTTTCAAAATAAAGAATAAAAAATAGGGCCGGGGGTGTAGCTTGGAGGTAGAATGCCCCTGGGTTCAATCCCCGGTACCGCAGAAAAAAAAAAGAAATCCTTACATTTAAGCCCTTGGACCATTGGCTCTTCTGGGACTTGAAGAGGAAATCTGATAACATAGTTTACGCGTATTATCTGAATTAGTCTTTACATCAGCTAAGATCTCTGCTCACTGTTGTCTCCATGTCATGAGTCAGGATGCGCAGGCTTAGAGAGGTAAATAGCCGGCCAGACTGGCCCTGAGTGGCGAGGCCAGGGTGCAGCTCTGCAGCTAGCCGCGGCCTGAGAGAGCCCCGAAAGGGGCTTCAGGTTGTAATATCTAAAGTAACCAAAAGGAATGAAGATTTATTACATGTTCATATGATTGAATGCCACTTTAAAAGTTTTGGGAAAAGATTTCACACTGGCCTGCAGCAGGGAGACAGGCGGTGGGGAGGACATGGAAGACAGTAGACAGGAAGTCAAGGCCAGGCACGTCTGCTTGCTTTTTTTTTTTTTTTTTGGAGATACTGGGATTGAACCAGGAGCATCCTTCCTCTGAGCTGCACCTCCAGTCCTTTTTATTTTTTGTTTTTGAAACAGTCTTGCTAGGTTGCTGACCTCAAACTTGCGATCTTCCTGTCTCAGCCTCCCAAGTATTGGGATTACAATACACGCCCGGGCCCGGAAGCATATTTACTTTCTGTGTGTAGTTTCTGGGAAGATTTCATCTAAAAAAAAAATCTGCCTGGCGTGGTGGCGCACGCTTGTAATCCCAGTACTTAGGAGGCTGAGAGAGGAGGATCGCAAGTTCACGGCCAGCCTTAGCTACTTAGTGAGGCCCTCTGCAACTTAGTGAGACCCTGTTTCAAAATAAAGAATAAAAATTAGGACTGGGAGTGTAGCTCGGAGGTAGAATTGAACTCTGGGTTCAATCCCCAGTGTTAAAAAAAAAGCAAAAAAAAAAATCTTAGAAGGACATTTAAAGATGAACAGGATAATGTGCTAGGGAGAAAAGCTGCAGTTACCGAAGTAAAGGTACTTACTGTATAATCTATGTTTTTCAAGAAAATATTCGTATACTCAAGGAAGACTGAAAGCACACACGGTTATTAACCGTAATCGTGGTGGAATTAGGATGGTCTTTTTGTTGTTGTTGTTGTTTTTGTTTTTGAGGTACTGGGGTTCGAATCCAGGGAATCATATGTGCTAGGCAATCACTCTAACACAGAGCTGCATTCCTAGCCCAAATTAGGGTGAGTTTTTTCTCGTATTTGTAAAATAATCTAAGTAAAAGGTGTCCCTTTTATAAATGGGGAAAATGATGTAGACATTAAAACATTCGGAGTAGAAATGTAAATTTCCACTTAAGTCTTCATTCTCTGAATAGTAGTAATGTGTAAGTGATATCTTTCTTATTTGTTTTATCATTTACTTTTGCGGTACAGGAGATTGGACCCAGGGCCTCACACATGCTCGGCACACGCTCTGCCACTGAGCTCTGTCCTAACCCTTGTTATTTTTTATTTGGAGGTAGGGTCTTGTTGAGATGCCCAGGGTGTCCTTTAGCTTGCAGTCTTCCTGCCTCAGCCTCCCAAGTAGCTGGGATTATAGGTGTGTTCCACTATGCTCAACTGTTCTACTTTTTTTTTTTCTTTAGTCGTACTGGGGATTGAACCCAGGGGCATTCTACCTCTGAGCTATACCCCTTTTTAAAATTTTGAAACAGGGTCTCACTAATTTGCTAAGGCTGGCCGAGAACCTGCGATCCTCCTGTCTCAGCCTCCCAAGTACTGGGATTATAGCTATCTCAGCCTGGCATGGTGGCTCATGCCTATAACCCCAGTACTTGGGAGGCTGAGACAGGAAGATTGCAGGGTTGGGTCTAGCCTCAGCAACTTAGGGAGACCCTGTTTCAAAATAAAATAATAAAAAAGACTGGGAATATAACTTGGAGGTAGAATGCTCCTGGGTTCAATCCCCAGTATCCCCTCCCCCAAAAAAGGACAGCTATCTCATAGATGTGTGAGGAAATTTCAGTTTTAGGTATAAGCAATAGAATTTTAATGGCTTAGGAGTAGGAAAATAACTGCTTGTGTATACATTTCCGTTGCTTTGTTCTTTAAGTTAATTAGGTTGATAAGAGAAGTCTACCTGCAGTTGTGTTGTTCCCCCATCAGTTACCAGGTGTTAAATACATATTAGGTACCATGAACCGCTGTGTTATCCCCGGTCTGTCTTGTTTTCACAGGTCCGCTGCTGGGAAGTTCAGGACAGCGGGCAGACCATCCCAAAGGCCCAGCAGATGCACACTGGGCCGGTGCTGGACGTCTGCTGGAGCGACGTAGGTTTCACACCATTCCTGATGTTCTCTTCTACTTACAGTACTGTGTCATTCAGAATATTTGATAACACAAACTCGGGTTAAGTGTCTCATATTTGAAATGCCTGGGACCAGAAGTGTTTCAGAGTTCAGAATGTCTTGGGTTTGGGAACATTTGCGTGGACTTCACCGGGTGAGCGTCTCAGACCATTTGAGTATGGATAGTACACACAAGTGTGGAGCGCTTTGGGTTTTTGGATTAAGGAAGCTCAACCTGTAGCATGTGTATATACGTGCTGTAGGAATTCTTTAGTTTCTGAATGTAAATAGTAGTAACTGATGCTCTGAATGCTAGCTTGAGTTAGACACTGTCTGAAAGCTTTTCCTTCATTAAAACCATCATTTTATTGGTGTATTACCTTGAACAAAGGATTATATAATTTATTGAAGCCTTCCCTGTCTCTAAATATGTCATGATGTTGTTGTTTCAAAATTTTACTATCCCAGAAAAATCCTAAAGGAAAACATTTCTGTTATTAGACACTTGAAATATTTTGGTCATTTTGAATTCTTTTTCCACCCCGCCTGGATGGATTTCCAGTGCACTCTGTGGAGTGAGAGAAGCTATACTCAAAAGGTCCCACCCTCTAGGATCCCATTTATATGACATTATAATCTTATAAAGTACATCACGGGGACAGAGAATAGATGAGTGGTTTCCACAGGCCAGGGGTTAGCAAGGATTTGATACAAAAGGGCAGGAGGAAATGGGGGGGGCACGGATTATTCTATATCTTGACTGTAACTCTATGTATTCCTCAAAATGCAGAGCCATACACTAGAAGGTTCTGTTTTACTGTATACCTAAAAAATAATTCAACTAAAAGTGACATAGTAAATCTAAGAAGAGACAGGAAGCCTTGGAAGGGGCCAGGCCCAGGGTCCTTAGCACCAGGGCGCATCTGCCTGCTGCTCCCGCTCGGTTAGCACCAGGCAGCAGTGGCAGGAGGGAGAGGCTGCGTGCTAACCCCTCACTCGAGCTGCCCGGGGAGCCACTGCGGCTCCTTCTGACTCAGGAGCCCGGCCACTGCAGCACACGTGCCGCCACCCTTGCAAATGCCACTTCATCACTAAACTCGCCTCAACAAAGAAGGAAAGAGAGAAAGAGAGAAAAAGCTCCGAATAAAGTAGCTTAAACACATGCGCATGTGCTTTTATATCGCTGATGCGTTCATGAATAAAGGTTTATTGGAATGCAGCCACACATTCATTATGGGATGGGTTTGGCTGCCTTTAAGCTGTAGTGATAGGGTAGACCTACTCCATGAATTCTGAATTCTGTATGTGGATATTTTAAAAAACATTACACAGTGACTATTAATTTTTAAGCTAGTTTACAGTTTAGCTAGGACCAGTGATTATTGTCAATTAGTGATTTTATCACACACATTTTGGAGTGCCATTAGACATGGAGCTGAACAAAGTAGTAATGATTATAGGTATATGTGTGTGTTTCCAGAGAGAGAGAGATATAAAGTAAATGTGGCAAATGTTTATGGGTGTTTACATTATATGGGAACTTTTCTGAAGGCTTAAATTTTATGAAAATAGAAAAAAAATTTTAAAGTGGCCCGAAGTCAGGGTCAGGAGGGAGGGAGACTTAGTTTTCCTAGATACCTTTAAGTGCTGTTTGACTTTTTTATCTTGTTTATATGTTATCTTTTAAGTAAGTCAAAAAATATCAAGCTGAAAGTGTGTTTTTTGTTGTTGCTTATGACACATGCTTATGTATGTTTGCAATACAGTGGCCCTCAAATAATTGGAGAAATAAAAATTACAAACCAGATATGTTCAACCTAATATCTGAGTGTACATATAAAGATTTAATGTTTTTAGAATTCCAAGTTTTCTTCCTTTTATTTTAGGATGGGAGCAAAGTATTTACAGCATCGTGTGATAAGACTGCCAAAATGTGGGACCTCAATAGCAATCAAGCCATACAGATCGCACAGGTGAGCGAGCCCCTGGAGAAGAGCTGGGCGGGACCGCCACCGCGCACGTGATGGCTCTTTGTAATAAATCTCTAGTTTAGAAAAGGTGCAATCGAATATTCCAAGTTAATTAAACTTAAGTATACTAGAAACCTCTTTAGCACAAAAGTAACACTTTTAAACAGTTTTCGTTCTTGCTCATATTTCCTAGAGCATTTTGCCACGAGTCTTCCCTGTATGTGTAGGTGGCATCCTAGGGACAAGTGTTAGGTAGAGGTGGCCCTTGACGCCATGTGTTCGACATCCCAACACCAGGTGTGACTTGCCTTTTACTGACAGCATTTGGTCACTCGTGACTCAGCGAGTGTTTATTGAATGCCTGCCGTGTGCCCTGTCATTGCAGGCTAGAAATAGAGAAGGGAGCAAGACGGACACCTGCATGTGCCCACAGAGCTTTTGTAGTCTAGTTGGGGACACAGGCAAATTCTCACGTGAAGATCGTGAGGAAAGGGCAGAAGTAGTGTGGATGAGAAGACCTGCAGCTGGGGGGCCCGGCCCGGGCGGGGGCGGCAGGAAGAGCCTCTTGGCACGCTTTCAGGATAGTCACAGCACCAGGCACTGGAAGCGTCTCCTTGGGTTCTTGACTCCGTTAGTAAATGCGTGAGACTGCTGGAGTTCTGCGCTGGCTGTCTCCGAGTGGCTCCCTGGGGAGAGGCTTCCTGTCACTCTTTTTTTTTTTTTTTTTTTTTGTGGTACCGGGGATTGAACCCAGGGGCGTTCTACCTCCACGCTACGCCTCTGGCCCTATTTTTTATACTTTATTTTGAAACCGGGTCTCACGAGGTTGTGGAGGGCCTCACTAAGTAGAGAGAGACAGAGAGAGCTGAGGCTGGCCGCGAACCCGGATCCTCCGGTCTCCGCCTCCCAAGTACTGGGATTACAAGCGTGCGCCACCACGCCCGGCTTGTCACTCTTAATTATGAGTAAGAGTCAGAGTTTGCCAGAATGGAAGGTAGATATATGCTGTTGTGTCGAATGAACATTTTTGGTCATGGGGAAGTGCTGAACGCTTTGGTTTTTGTTTGGTATGACCTCAATATTTAAATTAGTGCGTTTTGTTTTAATTTCCAGGCCTAAAGCTGTTTAGCACATTGTTACATTTATCTGTTTGGTTTTTGTTTGTTGAAAGCACGATGCGCCTGTTAAAACCATACATTGGATCAAAGCTCCTAACTACAGCTGCGTGATGACCGGGAGCTGGGATAAGACTCTGAAGGTACAGTGTGCAGGGAGGGGGGTGTGGCCGTCAAGGTGGACCCCATCTTAGCCTTGACTGGAGCTCTGAGCAGTCACTCACCACTCCGTTTGCTTTTAGTTCTGGGATACCCGGTCATCAAATCCTATGATGGTCTTGCAACTCCCGGAACGGTGTTACTGTGCTGATGTGGTAAGGAATTTCATTTCCTTTTAAAAAACAGAATAAGCATCTCTTACCTTAAGGCAACCTGCAATTAGCGGGTAATCTAAAAGCCCTCCACTGTAATAATAGATAGTAGAGATAGAGTTCAGCTTGCCCTAGCCATCTTAGGAGATTTGGGGACTGTATCGTTCCAGAATTACTAAACCCTAGGGCTTGGGTCGCTTATTTGAACATATGCAGCTCGCTACATGTCATCCCTAGTGTGACATCGTGTGGTGGTAGGAAAAGTTGTAGTAACGCTGTGGTGTGGTTCTGGTCTTGACTGTCTCCAGGTGGGATGGAAACTGAACTTTCTCCATCTCTTAGGTGCAATACTTAAGGTTTTGTGCCAGCCACACCAGTAACTCCACTTTTAGGAATCTGTCAGGAGAAAGTGGTGGGTATAGATGGTCTTTGCTTGATGTGTCTAGCGGAGCATTGGAAGTGGCCTAACGGGCCTCAAGGTGGGCACAGGTAACCCCGTGACCCGCGGCACATTCATTTGAGGGAACACTGGACGGCCACCGTGGTATGCTCAGAAACTAGAATTCAGAATTTCATGATGACTTAGTACTTTGGTTAAAGAAAAGGAGGGGGGCCTTTCCTTCCTGCTCAGTGTGTCTGTTTTCCTCTGTCCCCTAGATATACCCAATGGCCGTGGTGGCCACTGCGGAGAGGGGCCTGATCGTCTATCAGCTGGAGAACCAGCCCTCTGAGTTCAGGAGGATAGAATCTCCACTGAAGCACCAGGTGCGTCAGAGTCCCTCCAGAGGGTCGTGTGGGACAGTGCTCTCCTGGGCTACAGTGGTACCTGCTTTGAAAAGCCTGTAAGTTACTTTCAGAGGGCAAATTTAAGGAAATAGGAGGATCACAGGTTCAAGGCCAGAGCACGGTAACTTAGCAAGACCTTATTTCGAAAATGAAAAATAAAAAGGGCTGGGGGTGTATCTCAGAGGTAGAATACCCTGGGTTCAATCCCCACTAACCACCCCCACTCTCCCCCCACAAAAAATTCATGACGTTGGTCTTGGCGGTGATTTCTTAGACATGCCACCAAAAGCAAAAATGATTAAGTGGAACTATATAGAAGTAAACACTTCTGCAGCAGAAGAAACAGTCACCGAGTGCTCGGGCAGCCTGAGGATGGGAGAAAACACTTGCAAATCAGCAGTGTTGATAAGCAGTTTTGTTCCAAAGTGTGTAAAGAACTTCTACAACTCAATAGCAAAGAAACTAGTGACCCAGTTGAAAATGGGCTAAAGACCTAAATAGACATTTTTCCAAACAAGATAACTAAATGACCAGCAGGTGTGAGAAAAGGTGCTTAATATTACTACTCAACAGAAATGCAAATAAAAGGCACCATGAGATACCGCCTCGCATCTGAGGACGCTGTGAGCAAAACGTGAGCAGATAACAAGCTGGGGGGTGTGGAGGGATCAGAACCCCGTGCGCTGAAGGAGGGGTGCAGGGGCACAGCTACTAGGAAAACATGAGGCTTCTGGGGACGTTATTAGAGCTGCACAGGGTCTAGCAGTCTTCTTTCTGGGTATTTATATGAAAGAATTGAATTCAGGGTTTTGAAGAGAGATTTGTATGTCTATGTTCATTGCTGTATTAGTCACAATTATCAAGTTAATTGGTAAAGAAAATATGGTGTGTGCATACAGTAAAATACTATTCAGTCTAAAAAAAAGGGAAGGCGATGCCGCCATTTGTAACAAGATGGACGAAGCTGGAGGACATTATAGTAAATGAAATAAGCCAGTCACAGGAGGCCAAAGCGGTCAACTTATACATAAAAACTTATACATAAAAATTATAGATATTTGTGGGATAATATGGTGTTTGGATCCATGGATACATTGTGTAATGTTTGAGTCAGGTTAAACATCTGCCTCAAGCATTTCCTTATAGTAAAAACTTTCAAAATGCTTTCCTGTAGCTCTGAACCGTAAGGCGCACAGTCATTATCTGTAGCCCCCCTGCTGTGCACTGGCACACCCGAGCCTCTTCTGTCTTACCATAACATCTCCCCAATTCTCCTCCCTCCTCTCCCCAGTATCTGGTAACTACTGTTGTACTGTCCATTTCTATGAGATCTACTTTAAAAAATTATAATTATGAATGTATATTAATTGTACACATTAGTGGATTTCACTGGGACGTTTCCATATATGCGCGTTGTGCTTTGATCATGCCCACCCTCCCTTCCGCCTCTCCTGCCCTCCCTTCCCGCCTCCCCCCCTCCCCGACGCCCCTCTTCCACTTTCAGGTTCCTTTTTCTTTTCTGCACAGTTTCCGTGTATGAGAGAGAACGTGCGATACTTTCTGAGTATGCCTCGCCGCACTTAACATGATGCCCTCCGGTTCCTTCCATTTTCCTGCAAATGACAATGATTTATTCCTTATGACTAGTACTCCATTGTGTATATAGACCGCGTTTTCTTTATCTATCTGTTGATGGGCATCTTGGCTGTTAGGAGTAGTGCTGCAATGAACACGAGCGTGCAGATGTCTCTCTTGTATGATGACTTCATCTCCTTTGGATATATACCAGGAGTGGTGTATTTACATTCCCACATTCCCATATATACCAGGAGTGGTGTATTTACATTCTTTTTCTCCACATCCTAGCCAGCATTTTTTTTTTGTCATATGTAATAGCCTAAGATGGTCAAGTTCATTGAAGTAAAGCATAGAATGTTGGTGCCACTTGTGGGTAGCACACCCGCAGTTTAGGAAGTGCTGCTGCGTCCGCTGTCTGCCTTCACCTGTTGCCCTGCAGGACGGGCCCAGGAGACACTGCTTCTCAGCTAGGAAGCAGAGACACCCGCGCCCAGGCGGCCCCCAGCAGCCAGTGGCCTGGGGGCTGGGAGGGGAGTGACCGTGGCCTTCCAGGGTGGCGGGGAGGAAGGACCCACTGGAGGGACAGTTGTTGAATAGTTTGGTCACAAAATTGCATGGCTGTTGGAAAGTTAGAAAGTAATGCTTCCTGGAGGGATGAAAACACCCTCCTCATACTCGAGTAACAATCCAGTGCTTCTGAAACCGGAACGTGGGGTGACGATCATTTACTGTCACGTGAGCTAATCTTATATTTACGTTGTGATAATATACCTTTTTTCTTTTTTTAACTATAGCATCGATGTGTGGCTATTTTCAAAGACAAACAGAACAAGCCGACTGGCTTCGCCCTGGGCAGTATCGAGGGCAGAGTTGCTATTCACTACATCAACCCCCCAAATCCGTAAGTGGAACTCAGGCAGCTGGAAGTTTCTCAGTTTTATTTAAAAAGGAAAACTTAGATGGGCCTTTGTTTTTCAGTGCCAAAGATAACTTCACCTTCAAGTGTCATCGATCCAATGGAACCAATACTTCAGCCCCACAAGACATCTACGCAGTAAGTTTGTAGAAGCTTAACTTTCACCTTGAAAATAGGGCTGGAGGTGTAGCTCAGAGGTAGAACGCCCCTGGGTTCAATCCCCAGTGTTATAAAAAAAAGAAAAGAGTGGTGGTGCACGCTTGTCGTCCTAGTACTTGGGAGGCTGAGACCGGAGGATCCGGGTTCGTGGCCAGCCTCAGCTACTTAGTGAGGCCCTCTGCAGCTTCGTGAGACCCGGTTTCAAAATAAAGGATAAAAAATAGGGCCAGGGGTGTAGCTCAGAGGTAGAATGCCCCTGGGTTCAATCCCCGGTACCGCAAAAAAAAAAAAAAAAGAAAGAAGGGAGGGAAGGAGGAAAGAAAAGAAAATGTGTCTAGGAGGTCGACTTGGAGATGGCTTTCCAAGTGATGAGAGGCTGGAGGAGCTGCGTGTTCGCTGAGCAGAGGAGCGTGTGTCGTATCTGGAGGTGTGGGCTGACGCGTTAGCTTCCAGTGCTCTGTTTTTATAGTCATGTCGTCTGACTTGTTCTGGGTTTGTTTTGGAATGCAAGCTTGAGATTTGGGGGGAGTGTTTTCTGCCTTCTTTGTAAGTGCTGGCCGACAGTCTCCACACATAGCTGAGACTGAGAAATTGTTATTTGATAAAAGAAAAAGGCGTCTTCCTGGGGTGTGCCCTTCCGCCTCCCCGTGCGTCCCAGGAGGCGGGCTTTAGCTGGCAAGCGGGGCTAGTGAGATGCGGCCGCCCCTCACTACCTGTCCACCCTGCAGGTCAACGGGATCGCGTTCCATCCTGTTCACGGCACCCTCGCAACTGTGGGGTCTGACGGTCGCTTCAGCTTCTGGGACAAAGATGCCAGAACAAAACTGAAAACCTCGGAGCAGTTAGATCAGCCGATATCGGCCTGCTGCTTCAATCACAACGGAAACATATTCGCCTACGCGTCCAGCTACGACTGGTCCAAGGTGAGCGCCCCTGCCGGCACTCCGGGGCGGCCTGCATGGCCCTGGCTCCCCTTCTCATGCTCAACCCAGCAGCCGCGCCCAAACTCACGTTCTCACCTAAATCACACTCGGGGCTCTATGCATTGTAAGCGTGAAAAAAAGAGTAGTAAACTCAAAGAAGTGAGAACACTCCTTGCTTGGAGTGCTGCTTGAAGATTGAAGTTGTGTGCTGGTTGCAGTGGCACACCCCTGTGATCCCAGTGCTTTGGAAGCTGAGACTGGAGGATCACAGGTTTAAGGCCACCCTCAGCAACTTAGAGGCCCTTAGCAACTTATTGAGACCCAACTTCATTTCAAAATAAAAAAATAAAAGGTCTGGGGGTGTAGCGCAGACGTAGAACGCCCCTGGGTTCAATCCCCAGTACCACATACAAAAAAGGAAGGAAGGAAGGAATGTAGTTCATCTGAGCAGTAAACCCCAGCTCACAGTGGCGGCCACACGGCACAGTGGGTTGTGAACGCCCTCGGGGGCTCTCCTCTGCTCTCAGCGAGGCGGAGTTCTCTCCAGGACGACGTCATGAGTGTGCATGGTTAGTACTAGGCTGCCGCTTGACCGTGGCCATTCAGAAAAGCTACACTTGGCGCATCTTGAGACTTAATGGTTACCGTGGGCCATCGAGAACGTCCAGCGCTTCTGAGCGCCACTGGGCTGAGGATGAAGACCTGCCATTGCAGCGCAGGCGGCCGCGTGTGGGGCGCGGGCCCCCGGCTCCTCCAGACCTGCCATCCCCGGCCGCTCAGCCCTTCCTCAGACTCGGGTCTGATCGCCACACCGGCCTCCCCCAGCCTTGGCCACGCCGGCCTTTTTCCTGTGGGATGATGTCTGGAGGACTGGCCCAGCACCCCTGGCCCTGTGCACTCTGCTCTCCACCCCAGCGAGGCTCAGCAGGCACCCCAACGCCCGGGCCCTGCCTCTCCCCTGCCTCAGCTGCTTCTGTGGGGCGGCTCCTGTGGCGTGTCAGGTCACCTGTGCCCTCCTCCGTGGAACCTCAGGTCAGAGCTGATGCCGACCAAGGGACCTGGCAGTCGTCTTGCCAGTAAAGTTGTGGAGGGCTGAGGGGGCACGTGCGTCAGGGACCGCCCGCCCCCTCTCGGGACCCCGCTGCAGTCCTGCCCCAGCCCTGAGTCTGCTCTCTGAGGACTGGTGTTCTCGCTGACATCTGACTTTCGATCCTGTCTGTCGCTGTGTTCCTCCAGAGAGCTTTTGCTTCAGGCACTTAGCACCAGACTCAGCGTATAAAAAGCGCCCAGGAATGCTAACTACTGCCTTTTTTTTTTTTTGGTGGTGGTACTGGGGATTGAACCCGGGGCATTCTACCTCCGAGCTACACCCCCAGCCCTATTTTTTATTCTTTATTTTGAAACAGGGTCTCACTAAGTTGCGGAGAGCCTCACTAAGTAGTTGAGGCTGGCCGCGAACCCGGATCCTCCGGTCTCAGCCTCCCAAGTACTGGGATTGCAAGTGTGTGCCACCGCACCTGGCTTAACTACTGCCTTTTAACAATAAGACTGTTGGGTTTTTCTTCTTTAGGGACATGAGTTTTATAATCCCCAAAAGAAAAACTACATTTTCCTGCGAAATGCAGCTGAAGAGCTGAAGCCCCGGAATAAGAAGTAGCGGCCGAGACTCCAGGCTGTCCGTGGCCGGCTTCTCTCCACTCGCCTCGTCTCTGTTGAATGACTCTGGGCCCCAGCGTGGGTGGCCGTCAGCCGTGGACGTGGATTTCAGCCCTGGGAGGACACGATGCCTCCTCGGCCACCAGCTGGCTGTGCGCGACGGCGCCTTGCCGTCTCCGTTCCGGCCCCCCGGGCTGGGGTCGCTGTGGATCGGGCTCTGGGCATCCGGGTGTTCTGCTCTGCGCCCGCTGTGCTAGCAGGGTGCGTGCTAGGGGATGCTGGGAAACCTCTGTGAGTCCCTGTATTGTATTTTGTAATAAAATATTTTGAAGATTGCCTGCCGGCTCCCTTTGTCCCTCTCCCCTTGCCCAGCCTAGATTCTCAGAAATGATCACCCTGCTGGTGTCAGTGTTGGGTTTTGAATTGCGCTTTCACACCCTTGGGGAAACGCTGAGACCTCGCACCCGAGGAGAGGAGGACTCCCGAGCCGCCGTCACTTCTGTGGCTCGGCCCTCCACGCGGCTGGCAGGGTCGGAATGTGCTTGTTTGGCTCCGCCGCCCGGTCTTCAGCGTCCCTGGGCTTTCCGGCTCCGCTGGCAGCGTCCAGCGCTCTGCAGTGAGGACTGCCGCTTCCGCCGAGTGGCGCGCCTTTCAAGGGCCGCCTTGCACAAAGCCCGAGTGGGCGACACTTGTGTCCCCCGCATGGGATTGCGCTGAACTTGGGGCCCCCGCAGTGATCATTTTGAGAGTTGCTTTTTTTACTTGATGTAAATTAAAGTTCTGGTTGGTAAATATCCAAAATGAAACTCAATGTTTGCTCTTTGGGTCTATTGTGTTTTTGCCTTGTGATCCGTAATGCTTTGCACGCTACGTTGTTTGGGGCTGGTGTGTAAACTGTCACTTACTGAGTGTGAAAATCTGGCATCGGTGATACTGTAAGCTGTGCTCACTCTCTCCTAAGAAGCAATGGAAATAAGCACGCTGCTGCGGAGTCGCCTGCACTCAGTGGCTGAAGTTCTTGGTAGATCATAAATACATTCAGACCTATTAACTCTCGGTCCCTGTTTTTTAGCCCGAAAATTTATTTTTTATAGATAAAAAGGCAACTGCATTAGTGGGCCTGCTAGAGGGTTCGCCAGGACCCCACGGGTGTGGTTTTGGTAATTGGCGAGTTTAGCTCAAGTCTAAGGTTGGACTTGGCTGCCAGGAGTCGGGCTCCTTGTTGCCCACGAGGACCTGAATCCCCAGAAGTGGCAGAGGCTCCTGTCTCCGCTGCCCTGAACCGAGAGCAGGCACATGATGAACCAGGAAAGAGTCATCGAAATCATTAAACTTCTTAAAGGATGTCTCCACATTCCCTGAGATGTACAGGGCGTGTTTGAGAGCTTCATCGTCCCTGGGGAACCTGTGCTATGTGGTGCGTGCAGTAGGTGCTCACTAAGTATTGGTAAGTACTTATACTTAGTACTTCTAGTGTAACCTTGACTGAATACGTGTCAGGTTGTACTCTGCCATCGAGTACTGTCCTCCCTGTCAGGAGAGTACTTCTTTGATTGAGGGAGCGCCAGCCTCACGCAGAGGAAAAGTTGTATCCTTTCACTTAATTTTCTCCAACATATGAAGAAAAATCTCAGACATGCACAGGTGTCCAAAGACTTGCCTGCGCGTGCGTGCGCTGCTTAGATCCCACCATGAACATGGCCGCACTTGACGCGCTTTGACTGGGCTCTTCTCCCACTCCTTGTCGGTAGCACCGCTTCCTTGCCACTCATCATGGGCACAGTGGTGACAGCCACACCAGACGATGCTGGGACGCGGTGTGGTTGGGGGGCGAAGCTTGTGGACAGGAAGGCGCACTTCTCCGCTTTTGCCATGTCTAGTCTGACCCTGGGTGCCTGAGGACAGATGTCGCACTTCTCCGCTCTTGCCATGTCCAGTCTGACCCCGGGTGCCTGAGGACAGATGTTGGAAGTAGCATGGAAGTGTGGCTGTGTGTGACGCCTGCCTGCCAGCCTGTCGCGTGTGCCTGCCGTGTGTGCACACGTGTGTGTAAACCCATCCAGCTAAGTGCTGCTGAGCCCTGCCTGCCTGCCCAGCCCAACCTCTGGTGGAGGGAGATCGGGAGGAGCAGCCGAGTGCCTGGCACACTGGCCATGCAGGAGGGGACAGCCCCACCAAGCCAGAAGGAAGCCCGCAGGGGTGAGTCGTGTTCCCGAGCCCCGCAGTTGCTTACTGAGTCCTCTTTAATTCACCCATGCTGTGGCTCAATGTGTCCCCCAAAGGTGTGGAAAATTCAGTCCCCAGTGCAACAAGTGTTGGGAGGTGGCACCTTTGAGAGGTGACTGGTTCATGAGGTATCTGCTCTCAGGAGTGGGTTGTGGCTGAGAATGACTTTGTCCCCCGCCCCAGCCTGCTATCTCGCCCTTCTGCCTCCTGTCATGGAGCCCTCGCCAGATGCGGGCTCCTTGGCATTTCCTTTCCCACCTCCAGAACTCTGAGAAATGTCTTTTCCTTAGAAATTACGCACTTGGTAGTATTCTGTTAGGGCAACACAAAATGTCTAAGACAATCCACTCTTTAAAAATGTAAGATGGCCGGGAGTGGTGGCACACACTTGTAATCCCAGTACTTGGGAGGCTGAGACAGGAGGATCAGGTTTGTGGCCAGCCTCAGCTATTAGTGAGGCCCTCTGCAACTTAGTGAGACCCTGTTTCAAAAATAAAGAACAAAGCCGGGCGTGGTGGGGCATGCTTGTCATCCCAGTACTTGGGAGGCTGAGACAGGAGGATCGCAGGTTCGCGGCCAGCCTCAGCTACTTAGTGAGGCCA